>JBBMKE010231803.1:0-14512 GCA_037834125.1 Lippia alba | reverse complement strand
CAAAGTAAATGTTAGGACCAACTTCAGATTAGAGATCAAACTATGAGATCATATCTGATATTTTTTTGAAAATATATGAGACAAATTAATGCTCAAAAATATATTTA
Source organism: Lippia alba (assembly GCA_037834125.1). Classification (NCBI taxonomy): domain Eukaryota; kingdom Viridiplantae; phylum Streptophyta; class Magnoliopsida; order Lamiales; family Verbenaceae; genus Lippia; species Lippia alba. The sequence continues at coordinate 14,405 of JBBMKE010231803.1, read as the reverse complement.
AACCTAAATTTCTATTGGTGCAATATGTCGATAGGTTAGTGAGCGACATGTGGCAATGCATATTTATAGAATTGAAATAATCAATTAAGGATGGCCCTTACTTGGTGGCGGAGAATCGAAGGGAAAGAGATTTTTGGAATTTGGAGTTGGGCTTTAATGTTGACAAATTGGCAGCGTTTCTTTAAGCACGATTTTATGTTTTAGCATGAACTCTCGTCCATTGTTACAGACCGATTATATTTTGAAATTCAATTTGTATAACTAATCTCCCCTAAAATTGATTTACACAATATACATATATATTATCGAAAATACATTAATTAACATTTTTTAAAAGTCTAAAATCAACTAGCTATTATGTATAATAAATGTGATATGTTTCATATATTATATTAGATATAATTTACGTTTGATTCAAATATAAAAATAATTAAAAGTGTGAGTTTTTTATTATGATGCTTCAGAAAATTTCGAAAGAATTAATGTATTTTGTTTTATGCAAGGAAAAATTAGCCTAACGTATCTTATTGTATAGAATATTAATTAATGTATCACAAAATGTTAGAAAGATAAAATATATCATATTCCGTAGGTAATTCTAATCTAAACCTAGTTGTGTCAAATTAATACAACGAAAAAAATTCTAATTTCCAATCATATTAATCATCTTAATAAAATATTGTGAATTCGAATTATAATTTCGAATGTAAAACACATAATAATATTTTATTCAATTATCTATACTTTAACTTACCTATTATTTATCAGAAAGATTAATTACTATACTCGATATTGAATATTTTAATCCCAAAATAATTTTTTTTTGTGTATAGGGACCATAATTATTATTTGTACGTGAAAACTTAATTTGAGAAAAAATGACGGGAACAAATTGAAGGGATAGTGGATCGATCGTCCAAAACAATTATCATTTATGAGTTGTAGCATCTCACAAAAAAATTATAAAGATATGTTATATAATTTGAATATTTTTAATTAATTTCAAGCTATTATTATTGTTATTATTATTATTATTATTATTATTATTATTATTTTAATATATTGAAGTTAAAGAATTTTCAGTCTAATTATAAAATTTTTTTGGTCCGATCCCTATGTAAAGAGGAACATTTTTTGTCTGTGGCGATAAGTCGTGGCCTATGATGCGTGGACACGGACACGGCGACACGGACACGACACGACACGGACACGGCGACACGGATTTTTTTTTGAATTTCCCACGTGAGGAGTGACGACACGGTGTCCGATACGCGTGTCCGACACGACACGACACGAAAAAATGATATTTTTAGAAGTGTTGGTGCATTAGAGGTCGTGGCTAAGGGAACTATCGCTGTTCATCATGATCATTTATAGGGTTAGTTACACCTAACCCCACAATAGATGAAAAAATAACAATTCGTCATTATTTTTAGATTAAACTATAAATACCACCTTTCACGAAATAAGTAATTATATTTAACCTTTATTTTTATTTAAAAATTACTGACGTCAAAAATTTTTTTAGTGAAAATCCAAATATACCCTCCTTCGACTTTAGTCAACTTTTTTATTCCTGTGTTGCCCTTAGGTGTTGATTGTAATTAACTATATTAATTTGAGGGTTAAGTGTAATATTTTTAATAAAAAATTTTAACTTTTATTTTTTGACAAAATATAGTCAATTGTATTCCCTATATTCCTCTTTAGTCTTTTATTTACAAAATATTAATATGAATTAAATATTTATTTTGTTTTCAATTTTAAGATAAAAAGTAAGAATTAATTAATTATAATTAAAGATTAATTTACAAACATAATTAATTTGGTGACTTTATAATTGAATTTTTATTTACTTAGCTTAATAAAAAAATTATAAACTCAAAATTTAAAATTAAATTATTTCTATGTCGATATAGTTTAATTGCTAATAATATTAAATAATAATTCATTGTAAATTGAAGTGACAAACTTTTGATTTATAATACATGTTAAAATTTGTTGCGTCCATTTTTCGTGCATATTTTGATTAGAGATTTAATGTATCATTGCACGTTTTGAGCCTAAATGCGAAATATTTGATCTCTTTTTAGGTACAATTGACAATGGCATCATGATGTATGGAAAAGGGTACGAAATGAGAGGAAAACGGACCAAAAGAAGCCACCGAATCAAATCTCGAAGATTGAGAAGAGTAAGGTCGCGGGCGCGACCTCAGTATGCTGTTTTTAGGTCGGCACCGCGACCTAATATTTTTGGAGAATTCTTCTGATTTTGGTGAACCAATCTCGAAACTGAGCCAAAATGAGGTCGCGGCCGCGACCTCAGTCAGTGCATTTCTGGTCGCGGGTGCGACCCATTAATTTGAAGAATTTTTGCCTAATTTTTATTGCAGATCTCGAAGGTGGGCAAAAATGGGGTCGCAGGCGCGACCCAAATCAGTTCAAATCCGGCTGCGATCCAGGTTGAAAATACGATTTTATTAGTGGTCGTGATCGTGACCATTTTATGCCTATTTTTGGCCGCGACCGCAACCCTAAGTAGACACGTTTTTCAAATTCAAAGGCAGTTTTCAACAGTTGCGATTGAATTTTTAGAAGGGAGAGAAACTGCTCTATCATTTTCAGACACGACAAGAGAGAAAAAAAGCAGCAGTTCCATAGAAGAGAAGAGATTGGGGAAGAAGTTCTTGAAGACGAGAGTCGACATCTTCCACAAGTTTCACCTTTACTTCCGTTATTTACATTTTGTTGATTCATGTCATGCTTTGGATTTCATAGAAGTTCTTTTAGGGTTTCAGACTTGTTCACTTTCAAGACCTTGTTTATCACAATTTCCATATTTAATTCCATGTTTTCTTGTTTTAGTATCATGAATTCAAGTTATATTATGAGTTCTTAAGTTAATAGAGCATGGGAATGAGTATGTGCATACTAGATGTCTGACAGAATGTTCGAATGAGTGAATACCCCTTTGAATTTATGAAAATGGTAGCAACTTTATATATGACGGGTTGGCCACTCGAAGTATACCCTTGAATCACTTTAAATTTGAAAGATGTTGAGTGATTAGAACGTTTTCATAAAAGTTGGGAAACAAGAGTTAAAGAAATTCAATCCTTTTCCGGCTATCTAAATAGATGCCTTAAATTATGCCGAGCCGCTGATTTAGGAGTCTTACTATCTTGGTTATTTGGTTAATTCTAAGTTTTGGTAACTGTGAGAACATTTTCCTATTTAGAATTAATACGCATCTTGGATTTGAAAGAATCTGAGGTGTAGATTAGTGGCAAGATTAAAAGGGATAATTCACTCACTTAAGCATTAGTAGAACTTTAGTGGCATGTATCATTCCCTAGCCTTCTATTATTATTTAGTTTAAAGTCGTGAGTCTTTACATTTCATTTCTAGCTTACTTAGATAATCTACTCATAATCTTGGTTACTTGGTCTAAAATTGGAATTTGGTATAAGAATGTTTGTTGATTCACCCTTCCTCGTGGATACGACCCCTCATGCTACATTTTGATTTATAAGCTTGCACTTGGGCTTTTATTGATAGTAAAATTCAGTACATCATGTTTTTGGCACCGTTGCTGGGGAAGGCGCTGAATCAATATTCATTTGAGTACTCTTTTCTTTTATTTAGACTTGTTTACTTTACTTTTAGCTTATTATCATTTGAAGCTTAATCTAGTGATTATCTTTGGCAGGTACGTTGTGCATGAGAAGAACTCAAAGTTTCGATTCTGTTGATTACACATCGGATAAGGCTTGTGCATGGATAGCCACGATTCCCAATGAGATAGTTCAGAGTTAGCATGCTTTATCTCAAGCATTTTTGGCAAAGTTCTTCCCTCTGATCACGACAATGAAGTACCGAAATGATATCACATCATTTAGGCAATATGAGGGGGAGTGTTTGTATGAAGCTTGGGAACGGTTCAAAGATTTGCAAAGGAAGTGTCCTCATCATGGTCTTCCAACTTGGCTTATTGTGTAAACCTTCTATAATGGGATGACTCAAAACATTCGAGTAATGGTTGATGCCGCATTCGGAGGAGCATTGATGGCTAAAGCCTAGGATGAAGCACTTCAATTGTTGGAGAACATGGCGGCTAAATGGAATCATGATAGGATCAATCCTCCACCCACTAGACCGGGGGGCATTTTGGAGTTAGATGGGATGACTGCAATCAATGCTAAGATTGAGGAAATGGACACGAAATTGGATCAAATGGCGGTGAAAGCCGTCGAATCATCATCATCACCCCCCGTGCAGGTAACTTGTGAGATATGTAGTGGTCCACATGCGTTTAATGTTTGTACTATGTCTAATGCAGCTGGACAGGTTGGAAGTGGGCAAGAGCAAGCTAATTATATATGTGAACAATCAACGCCCGGTGAATAATCAATATTCCAACACCTACAATCTGGGGTTGAGGAATCATCCGAACTTTTCTTGGAGCAACAACCAAGGAAATCAACAAAGGCAAAATTTTCAGAATAGGTGAGTGTATTTCCAAGAGCCACCTCATCAAGTCATCAATCCTAATGCTACCATGCCTCCTAATCACAATCCACAAACCGATCAAAGGCAAGGATTGGAGGCAATGTTTGAGAAGTTTATCACGGTGACTACCGAGAAGTTCCAAAAGTTAGATACTCAAATGGAGAACATGATAAACCACAACCGCAACATGGATATGCAAATTGGGCAACTTGCAAGTACTTCCAATCCTAGACAACAAGGAGCTTTGCCGAGCAAACCGGAGACGAATCCTAAAGAGCATTGCAAAGTTATCACCTTGAGGAGTGGAAAAGTATATGAAGGACCAAAGATGCCCGGAATTGATGTCGAGGTGGAAATTGCGGAAAAGGTGGGAGAAAAAGAAGAGAAAGAGAAGGATCATGAAAGAGTTGAAAGGAAGAGCTCTCTTCACAACCAAAGGCGTATGTGGCACCGAAACCTTATGTGCCACCCGTTCCATTTTCGGAGAGGTTGAGGAAGCAAAAGATGGAGAAGCAATTCGAGAAATTCCTTAATATTTTCAAGGAATTGCACATCAACATCCCTTTTGCCGAAGCTCTTGCTCAAATGCCGACTTATGTGAAATTTCTTAAGGAGATCCTCTCAAAAAGAAGCTCGAGGAGTATGCCACCATAGCACTTACCGAGGAATGCAGCGCAATATTGCAACACAAGCTACCTCCAAAACTTAAAGATCCAGGGAGTTTCTCTAGTCCTTGCACTATTGGAAGTTTGAATTTTAATAGAACATTGTGTGACCTTGGAGCTAGTGTGAGCTTAATGCCTTTGTCTATTTGTAGGAAATTATGTCTTGAAGCATTGAAGCCTACTACTGTGACGTTGCAGCTAGCCAACCGTTCGGTGAAGTATCCAACCGGAGTACTAGAGAATGCATTGGTTCGAGTTGGGAAGTTCTACCTTTCGGTAGACTTCATAGTCTTGGATATGGAGGAAGATAGGAAAATGCCGTTGATTCTTGGAAGGCCTTTCCTTGCCACTGCAGGAGCTCTTATTGATGTCAAGAATGGTCTCCTCACCCTTAGAGTGGGGGAAGAAAAGGTGGAGTTCAACCTTTTCAAGGCGGTCAAGGAAGCTGAGTTAGATGCTAAGTGTTTTCGGGTGGATACAATGAAGGAAGTCAAGATGTTTGATGCTACCAAGGATGATCCTTTGGAGCTTTGCTTGAAAGGTGTGGAAAGTATGATGAAAGGTGAAAAGATTCTAGAAGAGTTGGCGGCTTATACTAAAGCTTTGGAAGCCACACCATTTGTACTCTTTCGGTAAAGGTATGCTTATGAGGAGTTAGGGACAGGTAAACCCACTCCTCCTCCTTCTATTGTTAAGGCTCCTACACTTCAATTGAAACCCCTTCCCGAACATTTGAAGCATACTTATTTGGGTGAAAATGAAACGTTGCCTGTTATTGTTTCGTCTAGTTTGTCCGATGCACAACTAGATAGTCTTTTGAGGGTGTTGAGAGAGCATAAGAGGGCTTTAGGTTAGACAATAGCTGATATAAAAGAAATTAGTCCCTCGATTTGCATGCATAGGATACTAATGGAAGAGATCATAGACCCTCCATAGAGCACCAACGTAGATTGAATCCTAACATGAAGAAGTGGTTCGGGCTGAGGTGATTAAGTTGTTAGATGCCGGTATTATTTATCCTATCTCGGATAGCAAGTGGGTTAGTCCGGTACAAGTGGTACCCAAGAAAGGGGGGATAACGGTAGTAAAGAATGAAAATAATGAATTAATTCCTACTAGGACGGTTACGGGGTGGAGAGTGTGTATTGATTATAAGAAGCTGAATAATGCCACCCGTAAGGATCACTTCCCTTTGCCTTTCATTGATCAAATGTTAGAAAGACTAGCCAGACATTCCTATTATTGCTTCATAGATGGATATTCGGGGTATAATCAAATAGCTATAGTGCCGGAAGATGAAGAAAATTGTACATTCACTTGCCCTTATGGTACTTTTGCATATAGAAGAATGCCTTTTGGGTTATGTAATTGTGACGATCCACACGTGTGAGTTCTTGAGAGATAGGGCCGAAAAGCATGCTTACGTGGCTTATGTGATTATGTGTTTAATTGTAATTCAATTTTTTTTCCTTAGCTCTTCATTCATAACATTTAACTTCACTTCATTTCATATTTCATATTCATACATTACATTATATATATATATACACACACATACATGTATAATATACATATAAAAACACATGCATGTATCATATATACATATACATATACGCGTATATATATATATATACACGCTTACACACGCATACATGTATATGTATATACTTATATCTAATCTTGAGATTCAACTTATATTATATAATATACATTATACCGTATATATATACACAAATATATACACACATATTATATCATATTATACATACACTACACCATACCCTCCCAACAGCCTACATCACTATCACCATACCTTCCTCATTCTTCATTCTTGCATCTTTCATCTCCATTCCAAGACACAAGAGCAAACCCTTCATTCTTCATTACCACATTAATTATCCAAGCATCATTCAAGTCAAGGAAGTTGGGAAATTTGGATTCAAAAATCAAGACATTCACCTTCATCATCTTCACCATTTCATTTCATCCATTTCATTCCATTCAAGGTGGGATTTCAATTTCTTGCAAAATGAATAGTAAGGGTTTGTTGAATGTGTTGTTAAATCTATGAATTGATTCTAGTTTTGATGCTTATATATGTTGATATGGTGATATTAATGCATGAATATGTTGGTTGTTGGTGCATATATGAGTGTATGCATATATGTATGAATTTGCTGGAAATGTGATTTGGGTGTTTAGTTTTGAAGCTTGTTGAGCTACCTTCTAGCATGTATGAAGTATATATATTGCTCCTTGTGTGATTTATGAAGTGTTATGAGTATATTTTGGTGTTGGAAGTGAAGAAATCGGGCTCCCCTGTTTTGTGCCGAATCTGCCCAGAAATCATATGGCAAACGGGCGTTTCGTTTCCAAGAACATTTTGGAAACCCCCATTTAGCTATGTGGGAATTCAAAATTTTGTCTAATGCAAACGGGCATTTGGGTATTTCAAAGAATTTGTAAACGCCCGTTTGGAAATTAAAAATTCTTCCAGTAGCATTTGAAACGGGTGTTTGGGTTCTCTTTGCATTTTGCAAACGCCCGTTTAGAGTGTGAAAATTCGATGTAGTAGCTTTCTGAATGCCCGTTTGGGTTTTCAGTTCAAACACCAAACGGCCGTTTACGTCTGTGAGAAAAATGATTTTTTGACTTTTTCGGTCCGGTTCCTTTGCTTCCTAAATGCTTTTATATGGCCATTACGCGTGTTAAATTGTTATTTTATAGCTTTACTATTCTTGTATGATAATTGTATGCATGGGCTTGCCTCTTTGGTGCATTTATATGATTAATTGATACATATTATGCATATATTACGTCTCATGCATACGTAACATTTACCGAGCGTCATGTTTGGTTCATTTGGTCTAAGTTTTGAGTACACTTATGTCTTTTCACAGAGGTCGAGCCCGAGCACGAGGAGCTGAATCCTTAGCTTTCTTTCTCACTTCTTTTGTCAAGGTGAGGTTTTATTTATATTATTGACCCGTAATACCTTGTGTAAACGAATTTGGCCAAAATGATTATTTATACGGATTATTTCTAAAAATGATTTCAAGAACTCAAATGTTTACAAACGCTTTCGTGAAAATATTTTGTCGAGATTACTCACGTATTAACTGGCGCCGGGGAAATATGTGGATGAGTCCGGAATGGTATCTAGCCGTCGGGTAGCTTATCTCACACATAGTACCATTTGAGAATACCTTCACGCGACTTAGGTGGCCGGAAGGTGGGGTATTCTTGAGCCGGTGGTTTTTACCATCGAAGGAGCGGGTAGGATTCATGAACTCCCAACTCAATATGGACCAACGTGGATTATGAGCCTAGCTAGCTTGTTTTCCAAAATCGGGGGAAGAAGGTTGGAAAATATTTTGCGAATGAACGAACGTTTATGTTACGCTTGCTTGATCACTAAAATGTTTTTACGCACACACTATTGGTGAAAGGTTGGAGACTTACCCACTCACCGAGTCATGTAATGATTATGAACGTTAATGATTTAAATTGATCATTCGTAATTCCGAGCGATGCCTTTTCCTAAACTTAACCACTTGGTTATTTCTAAAAGTTTACTCGGAGTTATGAATTGCATGTGCATGTGATTGATATATTTATGCCCCTTACTTAGCCCTTGGACTAACACCCTCACGTTGTTGTTTTTAGGTACTTTTTGGAGATTTGCTAGGCGGGGAATAAGTCGAGTCTAGTCGTCTTTATTTCGGTTCTAGCATTTCATAATTCCTTGAATACTCATGTTTAGTTATGATTTGTATTTACATTTGGGTTTGTAACCCACGTACTTTACTCTTGGCTTGTAGCCTTTTAGATAAATGTGGCCTTGCCGGCCTTGTTGTGAATGTTTAATTTTGGGAGGCGTCCTCCCTTTGATGCGCTTTTAAATTGGAGATGTTCTCCACTTGCATATTGCATGTTTAATTCGCTTCCACATTGATTGATGCATCGTTCTGATTGGTTTTAAGGGTTAGTCCCGCTTAGCTAGTTGAGATTTTCTATTGTAACCCGTTTGCTATTTGTTTGGTTTGTATGTGGAAATTAATTTCACATGTGAATCGAGCGAGTAGTATGGGGGATGTGGTGCCTGTCGATGCAGGTGCTACAAGAAGAGAGAGAGATAGAGCCGCTACATTTTGATTGGTCGATCGGGGATCTGGGTATTTTATCCCGGGTCCTAATGTACTAGAACAGTCGGTACAAAGAGCAAACAACGTCAGAATAGGGCAAACTTAGAGTCTACGGACTCATTTTGATGCCCCGAATGCGTTGAAGGGGTCAAATAGATCGAAATCTCGATTGAACAAGAAGCGACCATAATACCCCTAAAAGAGAAAATTACAAACAAGCCCCTAAACATTGAAAAGGCTGCAAATAAGGCCACATAATCACAAAATCACATAATTAAACACGCAAGAAGATTGACACGTGGCATAATCTTGGACGTCCAAGAAATTGGGGTGTTACAATCTTCTCCTTTATAAGGATCTGGTCTCCAGATCCAAATACTGAGTTGAAGGCCTCGAGAGTACTTCAATCCATTCACCGGGATCATGTAGAATCATAGCTTTGGTTTAAGTTTACTCTCACCGCTTGTATCAAACTCCTTTAGGATGTCTCGTTATCATGAAAGTCCGTCCGTGTACTCGATCATTGATTGCCTCAAATTTGTCAGTTGCAAGTTGTTGTCAGGCCATGTACAGCGCAATTGCGTCAAACAAGAGAGAATCCAATCTCTCGACACGAAAGTGAGGGAGTCCCATCCCTCGGTACATAAAAGAGAGAACCTCATCTCTCGAGCACAGAATTGAGAAAACCCCGTCTCTTAAGCACAGAATTGAGAGGAGCTCGTCTCTCAACCTAAGTCTGACGGATTCCATAATCTCTCAGACATTCTAGTTTGAAAAATCCAGCATTTCTCAAACCCTTAAATTCGAGGGAATCCAGCTTCTCTCAAATATCTAAGTACAAGAGAATCCAGCATCTCTCGTGCACGAAATTTAGAAAGAATCCAGCATCTTTCTATCACATAAAATAGAGAGAATCCTGCATCTCTCTAACACATAAAATAAATAGAACTAACATCTCCGTAGCAATTAAAACAGAGAGAATTAAATCTCCCTAGCACACAAGTACAACTATTAAAGTACTCATGCACACATACATCAGAATAGCACAGGTATAAAATACATCAATCAACATACATTACAGTTTGACAATCATATTACATAATAGCAGGAGATAACCTATTAGACAATGTATATATGCTCGTGCCATGAGTGTTTAGTGTACCGTTCACTATGCTAGAGGAGTCGATGTTACCAATTTCTTTAACTCAAAGGATAATCAAATCCTTGATCGTCGGTGGTTGTAACTTCCTGTTAAAGTTTGCATCCTTAGTATCTCCTTGTAATCATCTATCACCCTTTGGTAGGAAGGGAGAAATCCCATAATGGTCGACTGTGATTTTTAGTATCGTGTCAACACCCTCGGCTAGATACCTTCCAGGTAATTGCTCGACACGGTTTAAGCTACGGGACCCATAATAATGATAACGACGAAATAATTTGCTTGGTTGGTCAAAAATCAGTTCTTAGTAATAATAGGACTGAGTATATAATGTCCAGATAAGATCCTGATTCCGACATAAAATGTATTTTCCTCATAAAGAAGGATGTTGTAGTATGATATTATTGTATAAAGGATAATATATCATGAATACTGGGTAGGCTTTGAAAATAATTTTTATATCGATAGATATGTATAAACATGATTCCAGGTGAAAATATTTTAACCCTCACCTACACCGGTAGTCAGAAATAGGTATGTGGATTCCACTGCTCGGTCCTAATTTTGCCTGAAAGTAATAACTACTATAGGCTTAGGACTAGGATCTTATTATTCTAATCACATAGGCACATAAAGTACATGATGTTCATGCATAACAGAGTAATATATTAGGAAATTCGGTAAACCCTAATTTTACTCGGTAAACCCTAATTTTAATCGTTTAAGGGAAATTAATTAGTTAATTAGGGTTTATGAGATCTTTATCTAATCAAATATTTATTAATCACATTATGATACTAATTATAAGATTTGAAATAAAATTTAGTGTTTAATTTGGCAATGTAGGTCACAATTTAGAAAACGTTTACAAAATTGCCGATTTTTGGAAATTTTGGGAAAAATCGTTCTTTAAAAATTCCAAAATAAATTTTATAATTATTTTAATATTAATTTCAAAATTCTCATGATAAATTTTGACCAAAGAGTCAAAATTACTATTAAAAACATTTACTATTCAATTTTCTATGAAGTAAACACTTTATAACACAAAATTAACCTCACAAACTCACACACTAGTGCATGCACTCACACATTGATTCAAGAACATCAAGAACATGTTCTTAGGTCTATGAATGTGTTCATATTAGTTCATGATCATATTCATTAAGTTCTAGGTTCATAACATATGATTAAAGTTAAAATGTAGCATTTATATTATTAAATTCATGAAATTAATTCTAAATAAATTATTCTTGGCATGAATTTAATCGAACAAGATCATGAATATTTTAATATATGAATACAGTATATCATATCATAATTAATTCATTTAATTAAATAAAATTCATATATGATATCACATTTTTCCTAAAACTAGCATAAATGGTATATATTTCATAAAATAAATTCCTAAAGCATAATTTAATTAATCATAAGCATGATACTACTATACTAAACTAAGAACATAATATAAATCATGAAATAATAAAAGAGAAATACGTCTTATGCATGGAGAGAGAGAGGGGTCGAAATTGAGAGAGAAATGGAGTGAATTTGGTGTGTTCCTGGAAATGAAATGGTGATGGGTATTTATAGGTGTGGTTTAGAGGCTTAGTTTTCAATTTCCTAAATTTTAGGGTGTGATTCATGCTGATGAGTAAGCTAAGTCCATAATTATGGGGGTTTAGGTATTATGCTAGGTGTATACTTAGTTGTATATGTGATGTAAGAGCTTATGTATTCAAAATTTCATCATAAATACATAACTCTTAAATAAATTCTAAAATGGATGAAAATAATACTTAAATTTATTTAGGACCTCTAGGTTAAAGTTTAAAATGCAAAAATTTGTAAAAGAAAGAGGATCGAAAGAGCTTTCCGATGATTATAAGCGCTAAAGGTTTAAACGTCTAAAATTAAAGTAGTAGGCGTTCAGAATTTTGAAAAATAGGAGAAAATACATAAAATGGAGCTAGGATGTGATTCAATTTCCAAGAAATTGTTCATGATTCATAAAATAATTTAAGGATTATTTTGAGTATAATATTGGATACCAAACGCCGTACGGTTTAAAAGTTAGTTTTTACGGCGAGAATAGTACTTTAGGAAAAATTTACAAAATGAGCTAGGATTTGAACTAAGGTTTGGAAAAGGTCTTAAAATTCTTGAAATAATTCAAGGATTGTTATGGGTATAAGATTGGATAGGAAAATATTCGAATTCGAAAATATCTAAATTAGGGTCAAAGTAGGGTTTTATAGCCGGTTTTAGATACTACGGGAGTTCTAATGAGAATTAGGGTTCGAAAATGATACCATAATTCATGAAATTTTGCAAGGATTCATATGAGCCCAATAGTGTCTCGGTAAATTCCTATAGTATTTAGGAATGAATAGTAACTAGGGACCTAAAAGAAATTTTTGATCAACAAATTTCGAAGTGTATCTTAGGATAAAAGCTAGGATATGAATCCAAAAAATATGAAATCTAACTTTCTAAAGTTTCATGAGGAATATGTGAAGGTTTAGGCTCGATGAATGAATAGTGATGTGGAAATAATATTCAATATTCAAGGCATAAAAGCATGTATTTCACGTAAAATTCAATGTATTATGAACTGAGGCTGTAAGTATGTTATTCTAATTCCATTTCTTCTAGGCCCCAAAACCCGGGCTGTTACACTTTCTCTTACAAATCCATGTTAATTGCTCTAGCTGATTAGGTTACATTTAATTAGCTTCACTTAAACAAAAAATTGTGTTTTGATACAAAAATCATGAATCATCTCTCTAATTTAATGTGGTAATGTGGAGTCTTTTTGTGCTGCATAAGTCTATTTCATGATCATTTGTTGTATCCATCTCACAACATGAATGATTTTCTTGCAAAAAGAACTTCATGAGTTTCTAAATGCAAAAACTCTTGTCATCCGAAATCTTCCCCTGATATACATCATGAAACACTTGCATCATTTAGATTGACTTGAAAGTGATTTATTCTAAGCACCCTAGAAAAGGTATTCATACACTATTGTTCATTAAACATCCAAGCTTGCAGTCATATGTGCTTCATGATTGTCCTTCCTTTGTTCCTGCATTGATCTTTTATTTTCTTGAACTCATGAAAAATGTGAACTCTCATTAGCATCTGAAAAACCATTATGTGAAAAACGTCTATCTTATTCAAAGAATAGATCCTTTATCTATATCAGCATGCACCACGGAACCAAGGTGGTACCAAGATAGAAATCAATGGAAGTCAACCTTCTCTAAAAATAATGGTTAACTGAATTGTTGACTCATTCTTTCATTTTCCTATCTGTTCAAAAGTGATAAAGCTCATTTGGCACATACCAACCCTTCACGTGTGCAAAGTCATGCCTCTTCTTAAGAGCATTGGTCCTTATGCAATTTAATTTCAAACTCACATCCGGACTTTCATCAAATGTCTTTCTCATCTTACCTATCCTAGACAGAGCTCTTTTTACCTTAAATATTAACATAATCACTGAGTCTGAAGAAATCATCAATCTCAACATGGGTGATAAGCTTAAAAGCTCTTGCTCATCTTCTGGTCAAATCACTTCACAATGGTCATCCATTGAATGCATGCAATCTACAGCAAGGACACAATGAGGAAGCAAGAGATACCTCTGATCTCTTTGTCCAAACAATCAATCCAGCTATTTTGTTCAAAACCAATGAGACATTTCTTCTCTTCACTGAAGAATTTCTGGTAAGGAAGTAGTACCAAGGTATGTCAATTAAAGTTCTTGAACTTTACCAATCTGGGTTAGCTAATACATTTGATGAACTTGGTTGGCTCAAATTCTTACAAATTGATGAACAGGTTTATCCCATGTTATACACATTGTTCTATGCCAATGCTAAGTTCTTCAAAGAAATTGATGGATCTTGCTCACTTG
>JBBMKE010231477.1:0-14513 GCA_037834125.1 Lippia alba | reverse complement strand
GTTAATTGACTGTCGGAGTTTGATTGTGGCTGTTTGTGTTGTTGCAGGAGTATGGCTATTTGTTGAGACAAGGCCGTGGCGGCCTCGGTTAGTGCCGGCGACGATTCTCCAGCGTCGTTGCCCATGGCAGATGATGATGCCTGTTTTAGTGATCCTCAGGATTGTATGGCTCTGATGCCATGTTGAAGAGTAAAGGAATGGAGAAAAGTTTTGTATTCCATTATTCTGTGGTGTTTTTTAACTATTACAGAGAGGGCTAATTAAATAATACTTAGATCCCTAATCAAATCCCGTAACATAAGAGATTTAGGAGATCTTTCCTTAATTACTAAGGTCAACACTCCCCCTCAAGTTAGGTCGGGGGATGACCAACGCCTAACTTGCGCAATGTCTCATGAAAATTTTTCCCCGTAACAGCTTTAGTAAGAACATCAGCTAATTGGTCCTCCGATCGTACAAACGGGAGTGACACGATCCCCCCTTCTAGCTTTTCCTTGATAAAATGACGATCGATCTCCACATGTTTCGTTCTGTCATGTTGTACTGGATTCTCGGATATGTGGACAGCAGCTTTGTTATCACACTTCAGAGGACAAGCTCCTATTGGAGGGAACCCCAATTCAGTCATCAATTTTCTTAGCCATAGAACTTCTGTTAACCCCTTTGCGATCCCTCGAAACTCTGCCTCAGCACTTGAAAGTGCCACTACCTTTTGCTTTTTACTCCTCCAGGTTACCAAGTTTCCTCCAACAAATGTAAAGTAGCCGGAGGTTGATCTTCTGTCAGTCAGATTACCTGCCCAATCAGCATCTGTGTATGCTTCTATTTGCAGGTGGCCATTTTTCCGAAATAGGATGCCTGTATCAGGGGTCCCTTTTAAGTACCTTAATATCCGCAGTGCTGCTTCCATATGTTCCTTCTGAGGGTTGTGCATAAACTGACTCACCACTCCAACAGCATATGCAACATCTGGTCGGGTATGTGAGAGGTATATGAGTTTTCCAACAAGATGTTGATACCTCGCCCGATCCGCTGGTTCAGCACCTTCTGAGTTCTTTAACCCATGATTGTTCATCATTGGCGTGTCGCTTGGTTTGCAATCCAACAATCCTGTCTCTGCTAATAAATCGAGAACATATTTCCTTTGTGACAGATAAATCCCTTGATTTGATCTCATAACTTCGATCCCTAGGAAATACTTCAAGTGGCCCAAGTCCTTCATTTCGAATTCCCCGAACAAATTCTTCCGAAGATCCCTTATCTCATCAAAGTCATCCCCGGTGATGATCATGTCATCAACATATATAATCAAACATGTGATTTTCTCGCCTCTCCTTTTCAAAAACAGAGTATGGTCTGAGTTACTCTGTGTATATCCATATTGCTTCATTGCAATGGTGAATCTTCCAAACCACGCCCTAGGGGACTGTTTTAGGCCATACAACGCCTTTCTAAGCCTGCACACCTCATGGGTTCCAAACTCGTGAGAATACCCTGGTGGAGTTTCCATATAAACTTCCTCCACTAAATCGCCATGAAGGAAGGCATTTTTGACATCGAACTGGTGAAGCGGCCAATCCTGATTTACGGCAACTGAGAACAGAACACGGATAGTGTCAATCTTCGCCACTGGTGAGAAGGTCTCTGCATAATCTACCCCATATGTCTGAGTGTAGCCTTTTGCAACCAAACGGGCTTTGTACCGTTCGATGGATCCATCAGACTTTCTCTTAATCGTATACACCCATCGACACCCAACTGGTTTCTTGTCTCCCGATTTTGGGCATCTATCCCAAGTGTTATTCTTTCTCAGTGCATTCATTTCATCATCCATTGCTTGTCTCCACTCGGGCACCTCCATAGCCTCTTCCACACTTCGTGGAATAGCCTCCGTATAAATGGCCATAGCAAAGGCTTCTGCTGACTCAGTTAGGCTCCCCCTAACCAAGTTAGCCACTGGATATTTCTGCATCCTAGGCTCGTGTTCCGGAAGATACCGCTTAGGTGGTACTCCACGCGTACTCCGGGCAGGGAGTATATATCTCTCAGTTTCGGGGACACCTGCACTGTTAGAAGCAGCTGAAATAGAACTGGAGAAAATCAAATCATCTGTACTAACCTCAGGGATATCGGCCGAGGAAGATAGTGGGGCGGTGGTCTGAACGGGCTGAACTCCTGTATCATGGACAGGGGCTCCGGATGACAGAGGTGTAGCGCAGAGCCAAGATAATGGGTCTTGATGTTGATTAGACTCCCCCTGGCCCATAGTTTGGCTTGAAGCCACATAGAAGTATTCAGTTTCAATAAAGTCACAATCCATCGTGACAAACATACGACGGGTTTTAGGGTGGAAGCATCGGTATCCCTTTTGATGAGCCCCGTATCCAACAAACACACATTTCTCAGCACAAGGATCTAGTTTGGTTCGCTGTGTGGATGGAATGTGGACAAAAACTGAACATCCAAATACTCGAGGGGCAAGAGAAACGGGTGGAGGTATGTGAGTGTATTCGCTCAGAGTATGTATGGGAGTGCGGAAGCGAAGTATTTTTGTGGGAAGCCGATTGGCGAGGTAAGTTGCAGTGGCTATGGCTTCGGGCCAAAAAGTCGAGGGAACGCACGACTCAATCATTAGGGCTCTCGTAATTTCCAAAAGGAATCGGTTTTTGCGTTCTGCCACCCCATTTTGTTGTGGTGTATGTGGGCAAGTTGTTTGATGGATGAGCCCATTATCTGAAAAAAAAGATTGCATTTTCTGGTTAACAAATTCCCCCCCATTATCTGATCGGAGTATTTGGATCTGAGCACTAAACTGAGTTTGAACCATATGGTAAAAATGGATGAATTTGTCAAAGATATCGGATTTGTGTTTTAGAAAATAGACCCAACTCATTCGTGTGCAGTCATCGATAAAAGTCACAACATAATGAAATCCCCCCCACCAGTAACCGGAGCCGGGCCCCAAACATCAGAATGAATCAACGAAAAAGGGGTTTCAACCCGAGTGTTATTCAAGGGAAAGGATTGTCTATGACTTTTTGATAAAACACAAGTATCACAAGATAAGTTTGTACTAGAAAAACTGGGAAACAATTTTTTTAAATAACCATCAGACGGGTGTCCCAAACGCCGATGCCACAACCAGCTCTGTCTGTCATCCGACCCCTGGGCCAAATTAATCTGCCCCCCTGTAGTCACTTCATCCACAAAGTATAAACCGCCCCGTTCAGTGCCACGCCCAATTATCTTCCTCGAACGGATATCCTGCATAACACAAAACGAAGGGTACATCACAACCATGCAGTTCAGTTCTTTGGTAACATGACTGATTGACAGCAGTTTATTTGAAAGAGAGGGAATTAATAAACAATTTGATAATCGTAGCGTGGGATTAAGTTCCACCATCCCCCCTGCTTTAACCGGGACAATTTCACCATTAGCAGTTTTAACCGTCTGTTTCCTTGGTTTCTGAAGAGAAATTATATCATCTGGATCATAAGTTACCGTATCGGTGGCTCCACAATCAAATATCCAATTGGAATTCTTAGTTTCAATGGACTCACAGACGGTATTAATATCACAATGATTACACAAAGGGGGATTATGGGTGTTCTGACTTAAAGAGGGGCAAACAGGGAAATTAGCCCCTCTTTGCCCTATACCTGATACGGACGAATTGCCTCCCCCATTTGAGTTCTGGTGATTTCCGCCGCTGGGGTTTCTGTTGTTGGAGAAACTCGCCGCCACCATCCCTATTTCACCCACGGCATCTCCGGCGCCAGTCCCGTTGGCGACCGCTGCTGTGCCGCGCGTCCGCCCGTGATCGGCGTCGGACATCTTCCCCCGTTGCACCCACCAGTCCGGGTAACCTATGATTTCAAAACATCCCTTCATCTCATGGCCCCTTTTTCCACACTTGTCACATACCAGTTCAGATTTACTCCGGGGTGATGGCGTCGATGAATTTCTCGGCGGGTCTGACCGGCGCGTGGGTTTCAGGCTAGAAGACCGCGATTTGGTTCCTTGTCCCTGTATCACCAGACCCATTCCAAGGCCCGATGATGTATTCGAGTCGGAGGATGTTGCCGGCGGACCCAAGATGGCCTTCCGGGCAGCTTCCCGGCGAACCGTCGCATACGCGGCATCGACTGAGGGCAAATCAGTTTCCCGTAAGATCTCCCGAGTAATGGTATCATACTCCGGATTTAATCCCGAAAGAAACTTAAAAAGGCGATGTTCTTGCTGAATCTGGTTGTATTTTGTGATATCTTTTGGGGATTCCATCGGATTGGGTCTTCTCCGATCAATTTCAGCCCATAGACTCTTGCTGGTACTGAAGTATTCTTCAAGGGTAGTTTGTTCTTGTTTAATTCGGTCTGCTTTCGTCATAAGATCGAAAATTTGGAGGCTATCTTCTCCGGATTGGTATGTGATTGACAGCCCTTTCCATAGTTCTCTAGCAGTGGGGTAATGAATGAACTGGGTTACCAGGGATGGTTCGATGGCTTGTGTAATCCAACTGAAAACCTGGAGATCGCGTTGTTTCCATGCCGGATACGCTTCCTCTGTTTCCAGTGGTGGAGGTGGCTTGCCGGTTAAGTGGTTGAGACGTCCACGGGCTCCGATGGCAATCTCGAGCATCCTCGCCCATAGAACATAATTATCGTTATTTAATTTGAGATCAATTGTTAATTGACTGTCGGAGTTTGATTGTGGCTGTTTGTGTTGTTGCAGGAGTATGGCTATTTGTTGAGACAAGGCCGTGGCGGCCTCGGTTAGTGCCGGCGACGATTCTCCAGCGTCGTTGCCCATGGCAGATGATGATGCCTGTTTTAGTGATCCTCAGGATTGTATGGCTCTGATGCCATGTTGAAGAGTAAAGGAATGGAGAAAAGTTTTGTATTCCATTATTCTGTGGTGTTTTTTAACTATTACAGAGAGGGCTAATTAAATAATACTTAGATCCCTAATCAAATCCCGTAACATAAGAGATTTAGGAGATCTTTCCTTAATTACTAAGGTCAACATACACATCGTCGTGGTTTGAAGTTTGAAGCTCGAGGCAGAGACTTGAAGAAATTAGGTAATTTGAATGTGATTTGGCATTGTTTGTTTCCTTATCTTTATGCATATTTGCTATATTCTTATAAATAATTTTGCAATGTCTCATTTGAAGATTAAAAAAAACATTGAACCTTCTTGGCTGAGACAAATTTAGCTTAAGAAGTAGTTTACTTTGTTGTTTTGTGTTCTATTGGTTTTGGGTAATGAAAATGTAAAAATACTAAAGTTGTTACAAATTGGACTTGTTTACTCTATTTGATTTTGAACTTGGTAAATACCCTTCTCATTTAATCTGTTTATTCGGTTTGATCGTTTGAATTTTGTTACCTACGAAAAAATTGAAAAAAGCCTGCACAACATATTTTTGCGAGGCATCTTAGAAAGTGAAGAATATTGAATACCATCCGTCCAAACCAGTGGAAGCAGTGTGAATACAGATAAATGTGTACCAAATTGTCAAATTTTCAAGAACGGGTAACTCCTATGTTATTTAGTAACAAAATTTTGCAGTGACAATATATATAATCGGATCTATTCAGCCTCAGCCAATGGGCTTTTCTTTTACCCCAAGGTTCAACAAAATAAACGATTTTTTATGACTCAGTAAAATAGCCCATCCACCCGAACATTGCCAAGTAAAACACTTCTATTTGTAATGAAACAAATGTAATAATGGAATACCAGTTATACCCTAATTGTAAAATCGTAATATATCTTGCACTGATCAAACTCTTTTTTACCAATAACTCTCAAATTTTTGACTTTCCGAGACAAATTTTGCTGGAACTGTTTCCCGTTGCCGGCATATCAATTTTTGTGATGCGGCCAATACCACCATGGCCAACTCAAACAGCTACCTGTCTTACGTTGTAAGCCTACGTAAATGTCCATTAGTTATATTATTTAGTTAATGTATAGATTACGATTACAATTATATGTTTAATTAATAATTCATTAGACCCTTAATTAATTTACATAGAATATTTTGTCTTATACTTGATGTTTGTAGATGTATTTAAGTGATCTGCTGTAGTTAAAAATTTGATATTAGCATGGTGGACATATGACTAAAAAGTACATAATGGGTATATTGATGGCTAGACACTCTCTCCAAATTGGTACTTCTTGAAATTTTACTTTGAAGATCTACCCACAGTGCTACTGATATTGGTAGTAGACTTCATATATTAATTAATTATATGTTTTATCATAATTCATATTAATTAACACGAAAACTTAAACTCATATGTTGGCGTGGAGTAGACTTCATATATTAATTAAGTGCTTCTTGGGTCGCGATTCTGTAATTATATATACGTTTTAGAGTAAATTATTAAAAAGTCCCGTAAAGTGATGGGACCAAAAGTGAGTCAACTGACACTCATGGGGGCCAAAACCGTATGTGACTTACTTTACGGGACGATTTGGATAATTTGCTCTACGTTTTATCATAATTCAAGGTAATTATATATGTACTTGAGTTATGTTGGAGACTTGAACTCCAATGATGCCATGCTCTTCTCTTTCTTCCTTTTGTTATTATTTTCGCCATAATTAAGTGAAAACTGATGTATTATGTGTCTCTTGAACTAATTTTTAACAGTAATATCGAATCAATCTTAACAAAATTACGTGGCATACAATAGATATGACATATTTGTATTGTTAGAGAAGTTGCAAACATGCACATTATTTGTGTGCACTCATAAGCGCCCAATTGAAAACTACTACTTTATGAAATTCAATTTAGAGGGGCTGTTCTTTTAATTTTGAAATATCACCATGTCATATATATAGTTTCTGAAAACTAATACATATATCAGAGTTGCAAACATACATACATGTATTTTGTGGTTCCTGGACGGAAGCTCAATCCAACCAATTAAAAAGGTAAGTGTATTACACTTGCTATTTGATTATCACTCTCCTTAAATTGTCCACCAACCACACAGTAAGTGCAAAAAACTCGCCTTCTCATTGCATCGGTTTTGCCGAGCGAGACTCGGGCTAGAACTACCTTAATCCATTCATTAAGAAAACATGATTTAGTTTTGGATCCACAATCAAGACCAAAATTTGACACCTTCGAATCTAATCATCAATTTATGAGGAAGTACATAATATTTACTATTTAATTGATCGACTTTGTATAAAATTTAGATCAATCACACAAAATTATAAAAGCTACTTCTCCCTCATTACATTTCGACTTAAACCTAAACCAAGCCTCTCGATCACTTTAATTTACACTATTTTACACATTTCCGACAATTTTATTCAATCGCCTCCAACAACAATACATAAAACTACATTCCAAATCATACATGAATACAGTACATCACTCCCGTATAGTCGAAGGAGGTGCATCAAAGGGCACACCATTAACGAAACACCCCACTTTCTGCAACATATTCCCACTATTCTCAGTTTGCGATTTCACGTTAAAATTGTGAACCTCATACGCAATATCCACGAGCTCAACTTCCCCATCCCACCCACTGTTGCTCAACGCCTCCTTGTACTGCAATCCCCTGTCCCTCAAGAAGTCATTCCCCGCAACGTAAACCAGCACTCTCTTGCAGGGGAGGCTTGACAGTTTTGGATCCTTTGCCGCATTTATACAAGCATCATCGAAGTCGTTCATGGCCGGGTACGCACAGCGAAAGATGTTGTTATAGGTGGCCAAATAATAGTCGAACTGCGAATGTTCTTCTTCCTTCCCGACCCTCTCCTTCCCCCAAAACAAAGGGCAGCTGAGAAACATTCCGCATAAGTTCACGCCCTCTATTCTCTCGGATCCATATCTCATGGCGACGTTGTGCGCTATGTTGGCGCCAGCATCGTCTCCCCCCAAATAG
Organism: Lippia alba; assembly: GCA_037834125.1. Lineage (NCBI taxonomy): Eukaryota > Viridiplantae > Streptophyta > Magnoliopsida > Lamiales > Verbenaceae > Lippia > Lippia alba. The sequence goes on along the minus strand of JBBMKE010231477.1, from coordinate 6,591 downwards.
ACTCTATTCAAGTCGCCGTAATCTTTGATCCAATCCTGTTTCGTAGCGGCAATCCATTTCAGTGCGCGCCAAGAATCTTCGTACGCGATGGGGAGGTGATGCTCGGGTGCAATCCTGTAACCCCAGGAAACGGTGACGGCGTTGGTTTGTTCAACTTGGTAATTGAGGTACTTGTGGTACGGCTCATTGAAGGGGCATTCGGTGATGAATGAACCGCCATGGAAGTAAACGACGATGGGATGCTTGTTTTCGGGGTCTGGTCTTTTGGGAAGATAAAGCCTGGCGCGAATCATCAGGTCATTTGGGTATTTGACGTGAATATCTTTGGACTGTACGCCTGTTTTGGGATCCATGCCTGCTTTCACCATGTAATCGTAGACCTCTCTCACGACTCGACCGCTTTTGTACTGCCTGAGATGGAGGTCTATGAAGAAGAGCTCCGTTTGGTCGGGGTCTTCTTCTTTCTCCTTGGACTCTTTGGCCGCTTCATCGGAGTTGTTTTCGTTTTCAGCCATTGGAGATTAAGATCGTATTGATGGGGTCTGCGAGAGATTTATATGATGGAGATTTGAGGTAATGCTGCTAAATTCACTGACTTTGCATGAATTTCGCGTTGTGTGATGATTTTGGAAGAAACGATTTTGTGGAAAATACTAACCTTGATAATCGTTGTATTTGATGGGCTTAAATGCAATCCAATGAGTTTAAAATAGTATAATCGTTTTCGGTGTGCTTGAAGGTTAATTAGTCAAATTATAAGTTTTAGTGTCTACTTTAGGGGTAATTCCGAGTCTGTAACGACGGGACGAATTGTTTTATTCCATATCAAAGATAAGATTGTCTGTTATTAACTTAACCTAATATTTTAATAAGCCCCACAGAGATTAGCCGAAAAAATAAAACAATCTTATATAGCTAACACTTCCTAATATTATAATCAGTTAAATAAATAAACTAATAAAGCATGATTATACAAGGCTGTTATTATGGGGTAATTATGATGTATCTGTCGTGACCGCGTTTATTTTGTTTAAACCTTTTTTTTATGGTAATTGGTAAATAATAATGGTTTAAATTTATTAACTGGTACCAATCCAGTGCAAGATTCCGAAACATTAAATTTTTATATAATAAAGGACAACGAAAGAAATTACTTTAATAATTTGATGGGAAAATATCCCTTCTGGACGTTATCAATTACTCCAAGTCTCCAACTCCTTAGACTCCAATTCACTTTAAAAAACCCTTTGATACCCATAGGCCATAGCATTAATTTCCAACAAAATAAATATAAAAAAACTTGATCAAGACTTTTTAGAAAATTCCAATCGAGAACCGGTTTTAACAAAACCTCACTCAATTAGTGGAAAGTGTATTACATGTAAAATACTCGTCTCCTAGGTGCACTGATTTGTTAAGCGAGCCAGATTTGGACTAAAATCTTTCATGCAAGATACAAAATTATGTAGTATGCATACAAGTCATTTACTTAACATTTTTACTTACTTGGAAGGTTTTCATTTGGCTTGTTCATTTTGCAGGTCAATCTTTTTTGGATGATCAAACTGCATTGTGTTAGCTAGGAACTAGGAGGTAACTGAGTTACTTTCTCCTACAATGTTGATTCTGTGAGTTTTTTCTCCTACATCTTTATTGATAGTAAATATAATTCTGTGAGCTGATAGATGTGTAAAGGTTCTGCTATGCGAGACTTGTATGTATCTTCTCAATTCTTCGACAGTATATCAACTGTTAGAAATCAAGAGTGGGGGTGAATTGATGTATAAGCCTTTTTCAAGAATTATTGCACAATGTGTGCCTTAATCAATTTGATAAAGCCGTGCGTGAGCTACCAAGCTCATCAAGATTATCAGAGTATCAATGCAGCGACTTAAATCAACTTCCAATGATTCACACTTGAATCACTTTACTTCCACAAGTCATGTTTAAGACTATTTTCACAGAGCAGTTCGTACCAGTGGAAGAGACTTTGAACTAGTCAAAGTAAACTTTAGCTTGTTACAACACAAACTTTAGTGGATGAGTAATGTGTCAAACACAATGCTGGGATATTCCAATAGCTCAACAAATAAGCTAGATAGTTGACTGATATAACTGAGGATATGTCAAAGTGTTTGTCCATGATAATCACAATATAGCACAAGGCTTTAGTCAAGATACTTCATCCACTCAACTCAGTCACTTATTCAAGTGACACAACAAGCCTCAGAAGTTACTCAAGATAGATCAGTAAAATGCACAGGAGACTTGGATCATAGTTCAGACAAGAACTTAAAATGTCTCACACAGAGATAAGCAAGAGAATAAAGGAGACAAGCGATTTAAAGAGGTTTGGCTTCTTAGTTGTGTAAAAACACGAACCCACAGAGATTAATCCTCTACCTAAGTCATACGACTTAGGAGTTTTTGAAGGCAACACTTTATTGGATCAAAGGGATACAAGATACAACAAAAGGGCCGTTTGGTACAATCAACAACCACGGCTGGTACAAAGCAGACCGGCACCTGGATTCCCAAGCTTCCTCACTAAAGCTACCCACTAAGAGCAAACACAATTCTCTTATAAGGTGTACACACAAAAGTAGCTAGTACTGGAGAACTTGTAAACAAAAAAATCAAGTGAATTGTTGTCCCTTGAGATGTATTTATAAGCCCATCATACAGTCGTTGCTTCTTCAATTCAAATTCAACTTGGTAATCTTCCCAAGACACTTTCCATCAGCTATATTACTGAGACTGTTGACTTCAGGCTCCAACAGCCATTTCCCTTAGCTGGCCTTCCAACATTCACTTTTTGAACTTGTGTTTAAGTCTGCAAAACAAGATTAGGAAGATAATAATATGTGCATAATATATAATGATAAAATCTGAGGCAGAGTATTCGTTCCGATGTGGTTCAATTGATTCCACATACTTCCTTTTTGTGTGACCTGCAAACTTGACTTTTTGTCAATCATTCAAAAACAATGATTTCAAAGACTAACAGACGGAAAATTCAAAACTACAACAATAGTGGATGAAAGATTTTGCAATAAAAGTAGTATTGTAGGGACATGCTACCTCAAAATATCTTCATATATCGCACGTTATATTATGAGTAGATATCTACAAAATTTCATTCATTTTCGAAATGGATCAGAGCCAATCATGAATTAAAGTAACCTGTGAATTTGACATCCCTATCGTAGAAAATATAATCGGCAATAATATTTGCCACCAAAAACATTGAGACAGGCACAAAATTTTGCGCTTTCGAGAACATAACCATGTGGTCTGCACCAGAAATGGTCTTCACTTCGTCACCTGCATTATTTCAATCATCCTCTCCTGAAAACCCCATTTTAGTATACGATCTTCATCGCAGACATCGTCAACCCGTCGAACTGAACCGTAATTTCCTTCGAATAAAGCAGCTTCCAAATCTAGTTCACTGTACCACCCCATTGGACTCACCAGCATGGTTGCAAGAATCAAATCCTGTTAAAATGGTTGCGTCACAGTAGAGCGAATTGTGAATATTGAATTGGATTGAATCTCCTGTTATAGTTTTGTACAAATCATGTGTATTAATAGGCATTTGAAATTAAATGATAGAACCTTTAATTTTTTTCTTGTATCGCAATTATTTATCATTAATAATCTCAGTCGTTTGCTAATATACATAACATGTCAAGGGGTGTCAATTGGAGTGGCCATCATTCACCAGGTCTTAAGTGCCCATCGTACCACGTGGTTGGTGCACTAGATTGATTCGAGACTCGAACTTTCGGATCTGAAACCTTCGCCCGGCCTAGTCTGTCAGCTCTTTGTGGCTCTACGCCCAGTAGTGTGTGGTTTGTTTGAGAATCATACAAATGTAACACATCGCATACTATAACTTTCTTTTTTTGGGCTGGGTCATTCCATCAAATATTTGAGAAGTCCAACCTCACATTTGATGGTCAGCATGGGGATAGACTTTGCTTCTACGTCTGTCCTACCAACCAAAAAATGATTAATTCTCATAATAAATCAAAATAAAATAGGTCGAACTTTTTTTGTGAAAATTTGCGAATTCAAAATACAAAATAAATGTTCGATAATACAAATTCAATAAAAAAATCAAAGTCGATTTCGTTGGGATTCGGGTTGGATCAAGGTAAGTGTATAATATAAAAAATTCCAACCTAGATCCTGAATGATCAATCCATAATTCTAGACCCTAGTCTAATATTATTATATTCGGGATGTGAGTTTAGGTTGATCTGATTACTATTTGGGTTGATCCGATCCTATCCATAATTTTACTATTTCCTTTCTTATTTAAACTTTTCACAAAATTTTAACATATATATTTTATATTCTTTCTTGAGTAGTATTTGTAGTAATATTTAATGTTTAATTTGGTATAAACTTATAACTTTTAGTATCTTGTCATATTATAATTTAATTGAATTAATATAGAAAACTAAATGATTTCAATAAATTTTAGAAGTACAATCAAGATAAAAAATAAATGGAAACATTAAATTTTAAAAATATAATTGTTAACTATAATAACCCTATTGTATAACTTGATCAAAATAATTATAAAATCTTTAAATTTTGAAGGAATACCGAGTGGTAAAACTGGTGTAGGTTGTTTCAAGTCTCCACCAGTATATATGGTCGGGGCAATTGGTCGAGGCGAGACGGCAGATGGCACACCGTGATTGGGCCATGTGGGGAGGCGGGTCCATGCCACGTCAACTTCTAGATATGATTTTCACATAAAAATCTGAGATACATGCTCAATATGTAATTAATTATTGTATATTGCATAATTTCATAACGTGAATTAATTCTTTGTTTTTTAATTCATTAAGTATTTTTTATTATAATTAATATTTTAAAGCATAAGTCTTAAATTAAGCGAACTGATACACTTTAGCAATATGTAATTAAAAATGTCTTATTGCCAAATTTTATAACATAAAGGAATGTGTTGTCTTCCAAATGGTTAGATATCTCTTATTATTATAAATATTAAAAATTATAAACCTTAAGTTGGAGAAATGGACAACTTACATGGTTATTAATTAGTATGTAATATATAAAAATCTCAATTTAACTATTTATATTTTTTTATAAATTAAATAATACTCTACATAAAGTCCTCTTTTAAATTAACAAGTATTTTTTATATATTTTTAAGCTAATAATTTATATTTTTTTATCATGAGAGTATTTTACTATTAATAAATTATAAAATCAAAAACTCAAGTCATACTTTGATAATATTTAATAATATATAAAGGTATAGAATATAGATATTAAAAAGAAGTTTCGATTAACTATTGAAATAAAGCGGTCAGTTGAGTAGAGGAATTTAAAAAATTCTATTGAAATAAAGAAATCTAAAATTAAATAATTAAGCTTTTTTATTAATAAATTTATATATTTTCATAACTCAAATCAATCAAATTACTACTTATATCAAAGAAACTATTTCTTACAGTCCCATACACTACTTATATCAAAGAAACTATTTCTTACAGTCCCATATAATTATTCTCCTTTGCAAAGTGATGATTTAGGGGCGTTTCCACTTTCCAGTGCGTGGTAGCCGGACTCCAAGAAAATACCTAATTCATTGCAATTGCCCCCACTGCTTTAATGTTTGTACACTACCATTGATTATCCATAACAGTGCCGAGCCGCCGCCCCCTTTCTTTTACTTTAATGCAAGCAGTCAACCACCCAAGTACGTTTTAAAATTAAATTATTACCTGAAAAATTAAATTATTAACTATTTGAATTAACTTTTACTGCCAAGTCGTTGCCCTTCATTAGCTATAACGATTTTTCAGCTTATTATTTTTTTAAAATTCGTAGTAATTATATAACAAATATAAATTATTTATTGCAATGTATTTATTGGCCGAGGGCCCGAGGGTTTAGGTTAGAATTATCTCAAAATAAATCATATTTTTGTTTCTTCAACGTTGGAAGAGTAGTTCTTTTATTTCATTTTCTAGTTGATTCTTCTACAACTATATTGTTCTTTTATTTATTTTCTGTTTCATTAATGTATAAACGTCAAGCATATTGATACATCAATCTCTTTAATTTTTTTATTAATCATAGCCTATGAAGTACGGACGCAGATATTGATATGAACATGACACAATATCGGATACAATGTTCAACATGACGCGACACGACAAAATAATATTTTTAGAAGTGTTCGTGCATCATGGATCACACTGCAAGGCTAAAGTATCACCCTTCTCTTATATAGATTGGGGCATAACCAATTAAATTACGAGAATAATCACCCAAGAATTCATGATCATTGTCTTAACTTTGTTATTTCTTCCTCTCGATTTACAACAACTCCTAGTCGATCAACTCAAATATCCAACATATTTCATGCTAATAAGGATTCCATCACCATAGCCACTGTATACATAGTTGTATGTATCTCTTAACGTAGAGAATTCTGCCGAATACGTCAAATCAAACACTATAGAACTTCTCCACGCCTCTTCCCTCTCTCTATATATGATATAAGCCCCCCTCTCCCCCCCCTCCAAATATTCCAAATTAAAT
>JBBMKE010231261.1:0-14514 GCA_037834125.1 Lippia alba | reverse complement strand
ACCGGTTCGACCACGGTTGACCCAACGGTTGAACCAGTAACCCTTAACCCAGTTAATTTTCCGGTTCGCTTAACGGTCCGATCCTGAAAACATTGGTTTTCAGCATCAAAACAATGTTCATCTTCTTTGTTTTTCATGATTTTCGCCTTTTCTTTTGAGTTTTCAACCACCAATAACTCAAATTTATTTCCTAAAATAGGTATAATAGAATCATTATCATACTTGATAAAACACTCCAAAAATGATATTCTTATTAGATTTCTTCAAAATCTTCTTATTCTTAGACTCAACCAAAATTCCCTCCTCAGTTTGAATCTCACGTTTCTTGTTAATATTTTCTCTCATATCTCAAGGGCCAGCACAAAACTCAGCCTCATCCAGACCCTCATTCTTGTCCTGACACACCTGGTTTTCGCCATCATCATCACGCCTATCCACATCGCGAGGGCTGCGATCATCATCATCCTCGACCTCCCTCCCTTTGCACTCGTTACTAGCATGACCTTGGCAGGGACATAAGGTGCAAAATTTTGGTATTTTCCCATACCTAATTTCATGTAGAAAAGACCAATCTCCATATCTAACCCATTCTGCTTTCTTCAGAAATTTAGAAATATCAAGTTCAACACAAACCCTGGGTTCATAAGTGTTATCAAGTTTAGTAGTCAACTCATCGACCCTAATCAGATTACCTACGAGTGAAGCCAGATTCCATAGCCCTTCTTTATGATTAACTGTGAAGGTAGCCTAGCGAGCAATATCCAAACCAGAACAACATGCGAATCCACATTTGGATTGTAACACCCCGTGTTTCCGGGTCAATAGGTAGATGTGTGTTTATTTAGTTATTCTCGTTTTTGCATGAAACGTGGACCTAATTGTGCATTTTAATTTATTTTGGCGGTTTTTCATGCATTAGATTTCGGACTCAATTTGCATTTATTTGAAAGTTCTTGGGGTCATTTTGTAATTATGACCTTCTTGAGTCCCTAGGACGTATCTTGAGCTCGGGAACTCAGATTCGAGTTCTGAGACCTATGTTGAGTTCCTTTCGACGAATGGGACTCAGTGGACCAAACCTCGTATTTTTCCGACTTCGTTTTGACCCTCGTATACCCGAAATACCACATACATACACAAATACATACATATTACCTAATGTGGGACCCATAGCCATACCTAATCTTAACTTTCCCTCATTTTGGCACAAGAATTCATCTCTCTCTCCCCCATTCCCTTGCCAACCGATCAGCACCCTCAAGGAAGGAAGAAGAAGAGTTTTTCTCCAAGTTCTGGTCCCTTGTGCTCAAGACCCTCTTTCATCTTGCATTTTCCTTTTAAGGTAATTTCATATTCTTGTTCCTTGCACTCTTGTGACTTCATACATCATAATCTTTCATGGATTAATTGTGTATATTGTTGGCATTGCATATGTGGTGAATAGTAAGGGTTTATTGGCTTCTCACATTTCCATGAGATTTGATGGCATTTATTGCATATTTGGTGGTTGTTGATGCATATTCTTGAGTTATTTATGACTTCTTGGCTTCGTAGTTGCTTGAGGAGATATATGCCTTTAATGCATTTATAGTTTGTGAGGGGAAAGCTTGCAAGCATGATTTATTGCTCAATTTGTTGCTCATGTGTGCTCTAGAGGTGATTAGAAGCATGAGTGTTGGTTTTGGTTGAGAATGTGGCTTAATCCCTTGATCCCCTTCATCCCCTTTTTTGCATTTGTGTACCAAATTGTGCTAGGAAGAAGTTTGTGCATTTTGGTGGTAATAGATTAGTTATATGATTCATTTATGCATCTTCGTTCATTGAATACGTTGATTATGCTCGTAAGTGCCTTCTTTTTTTGCATTTCTCGTTGCCTATGCATGCTTAATTGATTCTAGAAGTTAGGATGTTAATTTTGTTGTTTGAGCATGGATAAATTAGAATGTATTGGAGTTTTTGGTGTTGAACCCTGTTTTGAACCGTACTTGGTGCCCAGAAATTTCAGGCCAAACGGATGTTTGGCCACCCCTTTGTTTTTGCAATCGCCCATTTGGTATTGTGCAATTTGAAATTCTGTCTCTAACAAACGCTCGTTTGGTTTTTAAGAAGAAATGTGAAACGGGCATTTGGAAAGAGAAATTTGTTCCAGTAGGTTTTTGAACACCCGTTTGGAGTTTATTCTTGTTTTTCAAACGGGCATTTGACAAGCCAAAATTCATTATAGAACCAATTTGAATGCCCGTTTGGTTTTTCTTTGTAATTTGGAAACGGGCGTTTGGCCAGCGATTTCTGGGAACAGAAGCAAGTCACACGGCCATTTGGTGTTTGCTCTACAAATCCAAACGGGCGTGTGAGATGCTACTGTCCGTTTTTGGATTTTTCAACTTTTGCGGTTCAATTCATTTGACCCCTAAATGCTTTGATATGTCCTTTTTATATACTTTTAAGTATTTCTTTTGCTTGTTTTGAGGCGTGCGACTTTTCCTTACGTACGATGCGTTTGTGAGTGTTTTATGTCTCTTTTGGAATTATTTGATTGCATATGTCAAGATTTGCATCTCATGCATATTTTTGCATTGTCGTGTGTCGTTTTGATCGTATAGAGTTAAGTCTTGGGTTCCTTGTGTTTTTTTTCAATGGGGGAAGTTCCCGCGGATGAGACCGAGATCTAGTTGCACTCATGTGATCCCTTTTTGCCAATCCTAGTATAAGGTGAGGTTTAGGTTTGTATAGTGCGACCTAAAGTCTTTATGTGACATTTTCTTGCCCCGCATGTGGTTATATTTGGGTTTATATATAAGTAAATAAGTGTTGTGATTAGATATATGTATGGATTTTTGATCGGATTTTATTTTGGAAAGTGTAATATAAGCTTAGTAAGCTATTTTGGGAAAGTGTGTGTTGTGGAGTGTTGTGTTGTGCAGATAGATAAGCCATGAGATATTGGCATGTGAAGTGATGTGATGCGTTGTGTGTGTGCTCAAGGAGCTACGGGTAAGGAACCCTCGGGACGGTATCGGGCCGTCAAGGTTTAGCCTGTGCGAGGTCTCCACCCAAGACATTATACGCGACTCCTGGGAGTTTGGAAAGGTATATGTCTTGATGCCTCCTAATGTAGATCGAGGAGAGGGCACGGTGTGGGTTCGCTAACCCACGTGACATAGTGTCGTGGATGGATTGAGCTATACATGGCTCTTCCCTCATCAGTGTGATGGAGATGTGTTGTGATGTGATTTAGTTTTATTGTGTTGTGTATTTGAAGCAGGTTGGAAGCACGTACCCATCGAGCAAGTGAGAGTGTGTTGCGGAATTTATGAATCAATTTAGGATTTGCAAAAATTATATATGTATTTTGGTTTGTAAAACCCAATCCCGATTCATGAATTCACCCCTTTTATACGTGCCCTGTTATATCTATATAGTGTTGGGGTGTGTGTTAGCCGCCTCACTCAGTCAGTTGACTGACCCCTCATTGTTAAACCTTTTTCAGTTGCAGGTTCTTTTGGCCATGAGCTAGGCGGAGAAGTGTGTCAACCCGTTGTACACTTTTGAATCTAGGTCTAGTGGCATTACATACATTCCTGCTTTGATTATGTATTATTTTGGAAACATTTGATTATTGTATTTAATTTTGTAGGCCTTGCCGGCCATTGTGAATATGTTGTGATTATTTTGCCTCGTGGTTATGTGATCTGTTTGGTTTTTAATTTTAAGTCTTCCGCTTTAGTACTCTGAGTCTTTGTTTCTATTTAGCCCGTTTGGCTTAGTGTGTGCGTGTCACCGTTCACTGGGGTTCGAAATTGGGTACGGACCATTTCGTGACCGGATTCGGATCTTGGTGCGCGGGATGTGGCCCCTTTTGTGTAGGGTGTTACATCCTTTGAGTGTTATCAGAGCGCGGTTGTAAAACCGGGCTTTAGTCTTGTGTGGATCTGTCTAGGTCGTACGGCTTAGGATTACGTGGTTATGTGCCTATGTGATTATGTGAGTTTTGTGACTTAAATACTTGACTACTTGATTAATTGTTTACTAGTTTAATTAATTGCTTTATTAATTGTATACTTGGACATACATATACTAATGAGCATGCATCCATATTACTTGAAATTGGTGATTTTCAGGATGCCTCCGAGACGCCGAGATCGTGAGCAAACCCCAGATCCTAATCATCCACCCTCGCCACCGCCATTAAACGTGGAGAATATTGTACAAGCTTTACTCAATCAACTCCAACAAAATCAGAGGAATGCGACTCCCCCAGTCGAGGGGCAAGAAACCTCGATTGTTTATAAGGAATTCCGGAACAATAATCCTGAAGTGGTACGGAGGAGATGATATCAAAGCGGAGGAGTAGCTTTCGGAGATTTGAGGAATTTGGGAGATATGTCCGGGTAGCTCACAAGACAAGGCCATTTGCATGGGTCGGTTTGTACAAGGCCAAGCGGTGACATGACTCAAGGGAGTTAGAGCCAAACTCGATAGGATGGGAAGGGAGTTCAATTGGGAGACCTTTGTACAAGAATTTCATGAAAAGTACATTCCCATAAGCGCACAAGAACGAAGGCTCCAAGAATTTAATGATTTAAAGCAAGGTAATAGGACGGTGGAGGAGTATATTTTGGAGTTCGAGAGGTTGTCACCGTATGCCACTCACATCACCGACCACGACTCTCATAAGGCCCGACATTTTCTCCATGGACTCCGACATGAACTCCAAGTGGCTTTACAAGCGGTGAATGTAAGTACATGGGCCAAGGTCACTAAGAGGGCAATACAAGTCGAGGCCCAAAAGATGCGGTTGAAGCTCCACCTTTCACTTCTTCTCAAGGATCGGGGTCTGGCTCCGGATCGGGTAAGAGGCCCGTTTCTTATGTATCTCGCCCTCCTGCGGCTCCGGCTTTTCGTCCCTAGGGAATCGAGAATAAAAAGCCTCGTTATACCGGTCCCCCAATGCTTCCAGCCCCTCCGGCTCCAGCTTTATCGGCTCCTGCAACACCAGCTCCTGTCCGATGCACTTTTTGCCAGAGGAATCACCCAGTTGAGCAGTGTTGGAAGGCTTTGGGCAAGTGCTTCAAGTGTGGCTCATCGGATCACAAGATAGATATGTGTTCCAAGGCTAGACCGGCGGTTCAGGCTCGAGCTTACACCCTAGAGGGTGAGGAGGAAGATGTGGAGATAGATCAGAACGCCGTTGTGAAAGGTACGATAACCATTCATGACATTCCATTACATGTATTATTTGATCTCGGGGCCATGCATTCATTTATTTCCCAGGACATTGTTGCTTCTTTGCCCTTGCATGTTGAGCTTTCTTTGCAAGTGTATGTTGTTTGTTCCCCTCTGGGTGGTCGTTTAGAGACGGATAAAATCTACAAGGATTGTCTGGTTTGCTTCGAGGATAGGGTTTTTCCGGCGAATTTGATTGAGATGCCTATGAAGAAGTATGGAGCAATCCTTGGGCTGGATTGGCTTTTCACTCATCGTGCGGTTATGGATTGTCGGGAGAAGAAGGTGTTGTTGGGTTCTGTGGTTTTTACGGGTGAGAGGTTGAAGTTCACCCCGTTTATATCTTTCATGGAGGCTCGTAAGCTTATCCGGGACGGCGCGACAGGCTTCGTGGCTTATCTCCTTAACAAACCAAAGGATCAAGCCAAGCTTGAGGAGACAGAGATTGTGAGGGAATTCACCAATGTTTTCCCCTAGAGTCTAGGTTCTCTGCCACCTGATCGGGACATTAAGTTTGTGATTGACCTCTATCCCGGATCTGTGCCTTTTTTTAAGACACCCTACCGGATGGCTCCTGCCGAGCTAAAGGAGTTGAAGATACAACTTGAAGAGTTATTGGCTTGCGGGTATATCCGTCCGAGCGCTTCTCCGTGGGGTGCTCTGGTCCTATTTATAAAGAAGAAATACAGGACCTTGAGGATGTGTATAGATTATCGCGAGCTGAACTAGATGACGGTAAAGAACAAGTATCCATTGCCCCATGTCGAGGAGTTATTTGATCTTCTACAAGGTTCGCGGGTGTACTCCAAGTTAGATTTGAGGCAAGGGTACTACAACTTCGCATCCGGGAGGAAGATATTCCTAAGATGGCTTTTAATACCCGGTATGGGCACTTCGAGTTTGTGGTGATGCCGTTTGGATTGACTAATGCTCCCGCCGTGTTCATGGACATGATGCACCGAGTTTTCAGGCAGTTTCTCGATAAGTTTGTGGTGATATTTATAGATGACATTTTGGTGTATTCGAGGCCCGAAGAGGAGCATGCAAATCACCTTCATTTGGTTTTGAAGACTCTAAGAGAGCACAAGCTTTACGTCAAGTTTAGCAAGTGTGAGTTTTAGATCGACAGAGTTACATTCCTAGGCCATATAATCTCAGGCAACAGAATTGAAGTTGATCCCTCCAAGATAGAAATCGTAGCTCAATGGGAGAGACCGAAGAACGCTTTTGAAGTGAGAATTTTTCTCAGGTTAGCGGGTTATTATAGGAGGTTCGTGAAGGATTTTTCCAAAATTGCTTGCCCGTTCACTCGGCTAACTAGGAAGGAGGTAAAGTACGAGTGGGATGATGAGTGCGAGAAGAGTTTCCAAGAGTTGAAGGGACGTTTAACTTCTGCACCAGTTCTTACCTTACCCGAAGGATCCGAAGGCTATGCGGTTTACACAGATGCATCCAAGGAAGGCCTCGGAAGTGTGTTGATGCAAAATGGTCAAATGGTGGCCTATGCATCTTGAAAGTTGAAAGAACACGAGTAGAAATACCCCACTCATGATCTTGAACTTGAGGCGGATCTTGAACTTGAGGCGGTCGTGTTTGCTTTATCGAAGTGGCGCCATTATTTGTATGGAACGACTTTTGAGATTTTCTAGGATCATAAGAGCCTCAAGTACTTGTTTTTGTAGAAGGAACTCAACAATAGATAGAGGCGATGGATGGAACTTTTAGAGGACTACGATTGCACGATCCAATACCATCCAGGTAAAGCAAATGTTGTGGCAGATGCCTTAAGTCGGAAAGCTAGCCTGTCGGGTTTGAGTGTGGAATCTTCGGGGCACGATTCAGTGATTGCAATTTTAGAGGCTAGACTGGCTAACATTTCAGTCCAACCAGAATTGAACCAGAGATTGATAGATGCTCAGGCTTCAGATGCAGAAATTCAGAAGTTAGTGGCTCGTTCAAGGGTTGACCCTAAGAGCAAGTTTAGGTTTGACGATTCAGGTCTTTTGTTAGTGCTCGATGAAGCACATCGTTCTGGATATTCCATAGACCTCGGTGGTACGAAGATGTATCGAGATTTGAGGGAACTTTATTAGTGGAATGGCATGAAGCGAGATGTCGCTCACTTCGTGAAGCGTTGCCTCGTATACTAAATGGTCAAAGCAGAGCACTAAAAACTGGGAGGAACTCTCCAACCACTTTCGATTCCCGAATGGAAGTGAGAGCAAGTGACAATGTACTTCGTGTCCGGCTTGCCAAGGTCTAGGGGAGGTTTCGATGGAATTTGGGTGATCATCGACTGTGTGACCAAGTCTGCACATTTTCTTAAGGTCAAGATGTCTTACAAAGTGCCTAACCTAGCCGAACTCTATTGTAACGAGATTGTGAGGCTTCACGGTGTTTCGAAGAGTATAATTTTTGATCGGGATCCTCGATTCACTTCTAGGTTGTGGTGAGAATTACATGAACGGTTGAATACGAAGCTTCACTTCAGTACAACTTTCCATCCTCAGACAGATAGCCAGTCAGAGTGGTTGATACGATATTTAGAAGATTTGTTGAGGTCTTGTGTGCCGGATTTCAAGGATAAGTGGGGTAAACACCTCACTTTTATTGAGTTCGCCTACAATAACAACTACCAAGCATCGATCAAGATGACTCCCTACGAGGCTTTATGTGAAAGGAAGTGTAGGTCACCTCTATTTTAGGATATTGAAGATTGGAAGTGGACCGAAGAGAATAAGCTTGAGAGAGCAACACCTAGGGAGAAGATCGAGAAGACTACGACTAAGGTGAAACTGATCCAATAGAAAATTAGGGAAGCTCAGGACAGACAGGCCAAGTATGCCAATAAGAGGAGGAGACCTCTCAAGTTTGAGGTAGGAGATCGGGTTTTCTTGAAAGCATCTCCTAGAAAGGGATTCTCCAGAATTAGTCTCGGTGGAAAGTTAAATCCGAGATTTTTGGGTCCGTTTGAGATACTTGAGAGTGTTGGGGAAGTAGCCTACCAAGTGGATTTGCCACCGAGTTTGACCGGGATACACAACGTGTTTCACGTTTCTCAGCTCAGAAAGTTTTATCCCGATGAGGCAACCATTCTCCCTGTTGAAGAGGTACAACTTGAGCCGGATTTGACTATCATAAGGCACCCTGTAGCTATTAAAGACCGGAAGATCCAAGTCTTAAGGAACCGGGAGATTCCCTTGGTCTGGGTTTTATGGAAAGATCAGAAATTAGAGAAGTCTACTTGGGAGACCGAGGAAAAGATGTGACAGTTGTATCCAGAATTATTATCGGGTCCAGAAGTGAACCTGGGGACCAGGTTCTCCGAAGGGGGGAGGTTGTAACACCCCGTGTTTTTGGGTCGACAGGTAAATATGTGTTTATTTATTATTCTCGTCTTTTTCTTGATACGTGGACTTAATTGCGTATTTTAATTTATTTTGTGGCCTTCATGCATTAGGTTTTGGAATCAATTTGCACTTATTTAAACCTTTTGGGGTCATATTGTAATTATGACCTACTTGAGTCCTTAGGATGCATCTTGAGCTCGGGAACTCATATTTGAGTTCCGACACCTACGTTGAGTTCCTTTCGATGAATGGGACTCAATGAACCTAACCCCATATTTTTCCAACCTCATTTCGACCCTCGATTTAAAAATGACCTATGTATACTAAACACACATAAAGTCTAAAAGTGGGACCCAAGCCCATACTCTCTCTTGACTCTAATCCCTTTTATTATAAAAAATAATACTCTCTTCCTCTCCATACTCAAAAAACCGATCAGCAACTCCATAGAAGAGAGAAGAGGAGGTTTCCAAGCTCCAACTCCATTTTTGGCACCCAAGAGCTCAAGACCCTCCTTCATCTTGCATTTTCTCTTCAAGGTAATTTCATATTTGCATTCCTTGCACTCTTGTGGCTTCATACATCATTTTATCTTATGGATTAATTGGAGAAATTATTGGGATTGCATATGGGTTGAATAGTAAGGGTTTCATGGGTTTGTTGGTTTCTTTCATTTCCTTGAAGTTTGATGGCATTTATTGCATTTTTGGAGTGTCTTGATGCTTTTGCTTGTGTTATTTATGATTTCTTGGCCTGGTAGTTGAATGGAGGATTATATGCCATAATTGCTTATATGGGTTTGTGAAGGGATAGCTTGCTAGCATGATTTCTTGACCAATTTGATACATATATGTGCATATGAGTTGTTTCCAAGCATGAGTGTTGGTTTTGGATGGAAATTTCACCTTGAACCCTTGATCCCCTTGATTCCATTGATTGCATATGTGAAGTTTAATGTGTTGAGACTTAGTTTTGAGCTTTGTGGTGTTGTTAGATTGGTTCTAGGATCCTTTTATGCATGCTAGAAAGTTGAATGCATCCTTTGTGCCCTTATATGCATATATGATTGGAACTTGGTGTTTTGAGCATGATTTGGTGATCACTTGTTGCATTGAGCATCCTTACATGTTAATGCATGATTTTAAGTGTTATTGAATTAGTTTTTGTTGGTATTGCATTGCTTGATCTTGCCTTGAACTTGTTTTGGCCGGTTGAGGTGTGAAAATGGTTTTTGGGTCGCAGGGCAAGATCAACGATCATTGGAATTTTGTGCAGGGGTTCCAATGGCCGTTGGAATGGGCTAAACAGTAGAGAGCTACTGCATCATTTCAACGACCGTTGGAAATCATGAAGGGATTTCCAACGGCCGTTGATCCTGTCTGTGATCACCGGCTTGTTCCATGATTTCCAACGGCCGTTGATCCTGTCTGTGATCACCGGCTTGTGTCCTATTTCGTTTTCTCGCTTCTTTTCTTTTTTTTTGGGCCTTTCCCACCCCCAATATGACCCCTAAGCTTGTATAACATGTTATTTGGTATGTGTGCTTGAATGTGTTATAATTTGGTTTGATTTTGTACGAGTTTGCATGTAATTTGACCTAATATGCTCTAAGTGGTTCGGTTTGGCCTTTGTGTGCATTCATTGCATTTCATGCATATCTGTTCATTGATGTGCGTCATTTTGATCATATAGAGTTAAGTCTTGGGTTCTTTGTGTTTCTTTTTAGAGGAGGAGTTTCCCGTGGTCGAGCCCGAGACCTAGATTTGCATTCACTTGATCCCTTTTGCCTATTTACGTACAATGTGAGGTTTAGGTTTATATAGTGCGACCTAAAGCCTAAAGTGATGTTTTCTTGCCCCGTATGTGACTCTATTTCGATATACCTATATGTAAATATATGTTGAGATATGCTATGAGTATGACTTTGTGATCGACCCTTGTTTTGGAAATGTATTATAGGCCTATGTAAGCTATTTTGAGGAATGTGTGAGTGTGTTGTGATGTGTAGCGAGCTGAGCCATGAGAAATTGGCATGTGTTGTGTTGTGATGTGTATGTGAGCTCAAGGAGCTATGGATATGGAACCCTCGGAACGGTATAGGGCCGTCGAGGTTTAGCCTGTGCATAGTCTCCATCCAAGATAGTGTACATGACCCTTGGGAGTTTGGAAAGGCATACGTCTTGATACCTACAATTGTGTGTTCGCAGAGAGGGCATGCTGGGGGTTTGCTACCCCTCGTGACATCGTGTTGTGGATGGGTTGAGTCGCGAGTGGCTCTTCCATCAATTGGTGTGGATGCGGATGTGATGTGATGTGATTTGGGTTTGATTTGATAGTGTTGTGTACTTGAAGCAGGTCGGAAGCTCGTACGCGCGTGCGTGTGTGTTATGGAGTTTATGAATCAAATTGGGATTTGTGAAAACTATATATGTACTTTAGCTTGTAAACCCAATTCCGGTTCATGAATTCACCCCTTTGATACTTACTTTGTATATTTATATAGTGTTGGGGTATGCGTTTGCCGCCTCACTCAGTCAGTTGTCTGACTCCTCGCTTTTGATTCTTTTCAGTGGCAGGTTTCTTTTGGCCGTGAGCTAGACAGAGAAGTGTGTCAACCCGTTATACACTTTTGAGTCTAGGTCTAGCAGCATTTACATTCCTACTTTTGGTTTATGTATTTTGAATACTCTGGAACTTTGTTTATGCATTTTGTAGGCCTTGTCGGCCATTGTGATTATGTTGTAATATTATGCCTATTCTTGTTTATGTGAAGTTTGGTTTTTAATCTTTCACTTTCGTACTTTGAGTCGTCGTTTCTGTTTAGCTCCGCCTGGCTTAGTGTGTGCGTGTCACCGTTCGCTAGGGTTTGGATTCGTGTACGGATCATTTTGTGACCGAATTCGGATCTTGGTGCGGAAGATGTGGGGCCCCGTGTGTGTGCGGGGGATGGTGACGGTTTTCCACATTTTGATGCATTTCCTGGGTCAAATAGAGAGCGTAGAGCACTTCACGGAGCTATACACCGCCTCGGTCGATGCTGCTGCTTCTCTGAACCGCAAAGGGTTTGTGAAATCCCAATCTCGGTCGGGGTGCAAGTTATTCGACTCGCCTAAGACCTCACACGGGGTAGATCGAAAAACCAAGTGGGTGTACATCATGTTTTCGGGAGCCTGGGATGGGCTGAAACACACGTCCTGGAATGACATAGCGAAGACGAGGTTGGAGAGGGGGCGGGTGACCTGGCCCAATGTATTGATGACGGCCCTGAGACAGGTGGCACCCTTGGACAGGGATATGTTCACCAACTCGCACCTGCTCCAAAGCCTGGGGCTAGCTCCAGGGATATTGAGGCATGGAAAGATTAAGATTGGTGATGACATAGTGAACCTTTCCAAACCAAACACGTTTCCATAAACACATTTTCTTTTCTTTCGCTTTCACCGCTTGCTCGCCTTCATCTAGGTTCTGACCCGTTTTCTGTGTGCAGGTACGATCATAACGCTCGCGAGAGATAAGGCTGCCAAGCGTAAGGCTCTCTAGAGGGAGAAGGAATTAAAGAAAGAATATGCGGTGAAGGGGCTGGGTAATGCGCCCTTGGCGGCTGAAATAGCATTCCACGAGGGGCTTTCGGAGGCTCACACCCTCGACCGAGTATTGGATCTGAGCAAGGCTACAGGGCAGCATTAGGATGGCATCGTCTCGCCGACCGCACAGTAGGACGAAACAGTGGCGGGCACAGGGGGTGGCTCGCAGAAGGTGCGAGAGAAGGGGACCACGGTGGAGATTGTCGGGGCCTCGGGGTCGGAGAATGAGCCTACTGTGGACCCCAATATCGAAAATGTACCCCGGTGTCGCTGTACTGGGAAGCGAAAAACTAGCGAGCAAGAGGGGGCCGCTGCAAAGAGGGTTGCAAGGCCGGATAAAGGGAAAGAGAAGGTCGGGGGGACGAAGGCGTGGCCCGTCCATCGACCGCGACCCAGGGAGCTGGCGGTCGACGGACCAAGTTGAAGATCCCTGCCTATTGAACGACTGTGCCCCCAAAATTCCACATGCTGCCGAAGGAGTACAAGGAGATGGTAAATATTCCCGTTTTCGAGGGTGTCAGGTATCCCTTTGGCATTTCCGAGCTTGACTCCGAGGGTGCCAGTCTGAACGAGCAGCTCCAGGCTTCGATCGTGGAGAAGTCGAGCTTGGAGGTCGAGTTGGCGGCCCTCCGGGAGAGACAGGAAAATGTGGAGTTGGAGCTGGCCTCAACACGCAGTCTTCTCGATAACAAGGAGAAAGAACAAGAGAATGCTTGTAAGAGGGCCCATAAAGCAGGGCACAAGGAGGGCTGGCTCGTGGGGCATAACGCCGGCAGGGATTACGAGATTGAATACTTATTCTGGAGCATTGACAAGCTGCTGCCGTCGATCCGGGACACAGCGGTCTGGGACTTCATCAACTCAGACGTCTTTGAGACGGTTGTAGGGACCCTAGCCATGAATGATATAGACTTCGGGTTCTTCAAATGTTTATCCCAGGTTCACCGGCACCATCCCATCCCCCGTGAGCTGCTCTTGGATACTGAGAAGATAGGGTTGGGGGCTCCATACCACTCCGGGGTGTTATCGGAAGAGTTTAATGACCGACTGAAGCCTCTTGAAGAAGCCTCTTGAAGAAGCCATCGATAGGGAGAAGCCACGGGTCGATGAGGAGGATCGGTTGGCGCTCGCTTTTCCGATGAAGCTTGCGGAGGAAGAAGAGGAGGAAACCGACTGGTCGAAGGTCACCTTCGGGTGGACCACCATTTGGGCTGATAGAAAGGCGGATGGGAAGCCAACAAGCACGGAGGATCTGGAGTTGCCTGCGTGGCAGAGCTTGCAGAAGGTGCGAAAATAACTGCTAACAAGTTTCAAAGCTGAGAGCAGTGAGAATATTGATAAATGTGCCGAGATGATGGCTGCCATACGTGTTCCCTTGCCCAAAGTCCGTGCTGGCTCCAATTCTGAAGACGAAGTCCAGGCGGTTAGTCAGAGTTTCTCAGCGCCTATCCTGATCGAGGATCCCCAGCCTTTGAATGTTAGAGCCCCGACGCCCACCGATAAAGTTGAAGCGTCGGAACCTTGATCCCCGTAGTTTTGGCTTTTCCTTGTTTCCTTTTAATGTTTTGCTTATGTTGGAGGGGTTGGACCCTTAAGAATGGTGTAATTCTGGGCTTGACCCGTTCAATTTTAATGAAAGCTTTTCCTTTCGTATTTCATACAACTCTCGGCTCGGGGATAACCCAGGCCCTTAGTCATTTTTCGATCACTTACATATTTGATCTTTTCGAACGATAAGTGTAATGACACTAAGATTGCCTAACGAGATTCATAATATGACTAATAGAGCTCCAAGTTAATAAGCATAATGACTCCTAAAACTTTGGGGGTGGATTCAGATTGATTGAATTTTAAAGCAAGTTCGGATTGACCGGATTGATCTTTGAAAGGTTTAACTTTAATTAAGATAAGAGGGGTCCAGATTGACTGGGGGCCTATTTTCATTACTGAGTTTGCATATAAGCAAGAGAATTTATGCCTCTCTTCCACATAGTACCTTTTGAGAATACCATCACGCGACTTGGGTGGCCGGAAGGTGGGGTATTCTTGAGCGGGTGGTTTATCCACACAAAGGAGCGGGTAGGAGTCACGAGCCCCCATCTCGATACGTAATGATTGGATGGTTCGGGTTTGTAGCCTGACCGTCAACCTAGGGGAAGAAGGTTGGAAAATATTTTTATGTACGAATGTCATGAATGAATGAACAAAATGAACGAACGTAATGAATAATGCTTACATGATCACGTTTTCAATAATTATCACGTTTATTGTACACGATCGGAGTTAGGTTGGAGAATTGTGCACGCTCACTCGCCGAGCCTAATAATCAAGCAATTAATGAAAGTATTTATAAA
>JBBMKE010230830.1:0-14520 GCA_037834125.1 Lippia alba | reverse complement strand
AGTACCGCTCGAGTATGGAGGCGCTCGAGGAGGGTTCCTCGGAAGGAATTCTTGATGGAGGAATCCAGAGTGCAGACTGTTCGAGGAATGCTCCACATCGAGGGTAGACCCTCGATAAGCAGTGGTTATCAGGTTCCCTGTCAGACTGGAACCCGAGCCCGACTCCTTCGAGCGTGACTTCCTAAGTATATGTTCCTCGGAGGAAACTTCTCGAGAATCTACTAAGTATGGAAAGCGAACGGGTTCTGGGCCCATCAATAATATATAGCTAAATTTAAAAATTAATTTTGAATAATATCCTGTTTAATTAGAATTAAAAACGTGGATAATAGATAATTATATTTATATTTTAATTTTAATAATTATGAATATGCAATATTTAAAAAATGAAAAGAATTATATTAATTTGTAATCACACCGTTTTGGGGCTAAAAGAAAGTGAACAAAAATTGAAGTATGTAGTTAAAAAAATAAAAATAAAAAAATTACAGGACTCCAAAAAACGTTATAGGACAAAAATTGCGAATATTCAAATGCAAACAATCGTATGCTTTTTGTTTTGTTTTTTTAAAAAAGGAAACCGGCCAAAAGGACTTTAGGGTATTTACCGAGGCCCCCACCCCATCAAAAATAGCAACGGAAGGAACCAGAAAAACAACGAGTGGAATACAATCCACAAGTCCCGAAGCGAGAAGCTACAAAAATGCTCCACAAAAAACCAGGAGAAGCTATACAACTGAAGGGCATAAAATTGTAGACGAACTCAAACGGAGCTCATGTTGGCCTATAAACAATCGTATGCTTGTACTTCGTTCTTGCAACCAAAAAGAATAATTAACACCACTTTTATTTTATACGGTTACAGATGATTAGATTAATAATCTTGCTTTAAACTTGTGTTTTCTTTTGATTAGTAAGGACTATCATATAAAAGTTATGGGCAACTATAGTTACAATGTAGCTCGCTTCGTGTAAAAAAAAAAATAAAAAAATTCAAAGTTAAATAATGAGCACATCGAACTGAAACCAACCCTGCATCTCGTTCTTGATCATACACAACAAGCCTTTTCTCCATTAAATCCATAAATAAAAGCGAAGCATAACCTTAAAAACAAATGCCATTCAAATTTTGGGAGGTGAGAAAAAACACATGTACCATAAATCATATTGCAGCCAAGGGCACCAAACAAAACAGATACTGAATAACTAGGTAACAATAACGTACCACAAGGATCAGCCAGTTCTCATATCCCCAAAATACAAACTCCATTAAGCATACATAAAAGCAGTCACCTTGCAGTCCAGCGAACTAAAAGGCGGTTATAGATGAACAAAAAATAAGGCATATGTTCCAACCTAAAAACAGAAGTTAATATAATGTTTTGAAAGGAACAAACATCATCGGTCACCCTTTCTCCGGAAGCAGCATCCCTTTGCCTATGTGAGTCTGCATACAGAAACACACAGACTTACAGTAAAAGCCCAAAATAAATGCCAAAAAGTGAGTTCATATAAAGCAGCCATCCACGGCTGCTCCATTAAATAATGCCCAATGAACAAATAAAGGAATTTCCATGCACAGATCGTAGTCTTAGTAGGCATTTTTGCACCTTCGGGTTATTGTAGGATATTATACGTTGAGCCGAACGCTTCACTATTAAAAGGAAAAATATTTTCAGATTATAACAAAAAAGAATTAATGTGGGAAAACAATCAAATTAAATATTAAAGGGGGCAGATATTTTCAGAGAATACACACACACACACAAGGTGAGGTGAGAAAAACAGTCGAAAAGCGTTAAACCCAATCTAATGTGCAGGGAACTTGAACTTGAAAGCGTATGACCCTAATAGACAAACGTATACCTTGCTCAGAGCGCACCAAGACTCTCCACCCACATCCGACGCTTATCATCAGGCCACGCCATGAACATCACTCTTCTGTCTGGGGCCATTAGGGCGTCGCATGCCTTCAGGTAAAGATGCCCCGCAAGACCATCCATTTTGTCGAGGACTTCAATGCATGCACCAATTTTTTTTTCCCTATCCTTTTTCAGTGCAAGGCGCTCTGCTCTGGCAGTGTTCACAGTTTTCTATGAATCTATAGCAGAGTCAACTTTCGCCGCACGAGTAGCAGGGTCAACTTTAGCTTTCTTCATGGGCAGGATCTTTGCACCATCTCTGCTGCCTGGTACCCCATTCCCAACAAAGCCCTTAGAGTAGTACAAGGATGTTCTTAAGTTGGCTGCTTCCTTCCCCGGACGGTGCACTTGTTGCATGCCTGTGACATGATGACTGCTGAATATCCTACCTGTTGACATGGTAGCATACTTTCCAGTAGCAACAGAAGACGAGAAAAGCTCTGAGCACAAATCGAAGCAGGGAAACTGTTTGCGCTTGTAATTTCCATCATTGGGATGTGCCTGTTTGAAAATACAAAGAAGGAATCAGGTACAATTGGTGCACCTAATATACGTGTGATTTCAAATCAAGCAAAATGAGTTTGTTCACGTCAAGGTTATAAACACATAATCATTTGTAAGCAACTAGTAATCTATGAATTTTCAGACTTCTTATAAGAACAGTGGTAGCCATTTGAAAATTTTCTGTTACAAAGCACACAGAAGTGAATGATAGCATCGGCCGCGGCGAATGATTTTCTAAATGCTGCTAGTCCATCATATCCGCATACATTTTCTAAATTGGGCGTGTGGCTTTTGTGTTTACGAAGACTGGAATTTACATTTTATGTCTCGTAATTTATTTTTCTATCAGAGATATATGTAATTGTTTATGGAGACTGGAACAATATTGCATAGTTTTGTTATCATGAATGTTGGATTTAAGTTGAAGAGTGCAATTATAAGCAAAAAATCGCACCGCAAGCCATTCGTCCCAGAACTCATTTCGAGCAATAAGGGTGCTTGTGGCTGGATCCCAGCAGAAACCGTCACCAGTTTTGCTATTCATGATTTCTTTGAATTTTTTCCATTCTTGTCGCAAGCGGCAAAATTTTGTCTTCAGCTGCTGAACTTCATAGTGTCTTTGTGTTTCTAACAGAAGTTTGCCCTGTATTTCCCTCCATGTCGTTTCAGTAAAGGTGGTAGATAGAAGTTGACCTTGGATATAATAATCATGGCATATCGTTACAAATACTTCCTCAGTATGCAGGTCCCATTTTGCCATAGCAGAACGATTTCTAGGCACCCTATCAGCATGAGGTTGCTGGAAAAAACATATCATAGGGAGAAAAATAAACTTTTCTTGAATTGGGGTAACATTTGTTGTTAAGAATTATTTATGCGTATACGAACCCTTTCAGGATGGGGTTTGGTGAAATTGCAAGCATCGACACTCCTATCTGCTGGGCACGGTGGCGCCGGGTAATAGAAGTGATTGTTAATTTCAGAATGGGGTTCCATGAAATTGCACGCATCGACACCCCTATCTGCTGGCCACGGTGGCGCCGGGTAATGGAAGTGATTGTTCCTTTCAGAATGGGGTTCGGCGAAATTGCTCGCATCGACACTCTTATCTGCTGGGCGCGGTGGCGTCGGGTAATAGAAGTGATTGTTCCTTTCAGAATGGGGTTCAGTAAAATTGCACGCATCAACAGTCGTAGCTGCTGGGCACGGTGGCTCCGGGTAATACAAGTAATTGTTTCCAAGCAAGTCATCATTGCCGTCAGCGTTCATCTACAAGTAGGTTATTAGTCAAAATAGGTTCAGAAAGTGGGAGAGAGGTTCAATTAAATATTGTAACCACTCAAACACGGACACAAACCACAATCCCCCATTGCAGCACATGGTGGCCTATTCTCCTAAAACTTCTCAAACCACAAACATACAGACAAACAAAAAATGCGGTCCAAAAAAAAAACAACAATCCACCTTCTAAGTGAGGAGAAAACAGAAGAAACAGGAACAAAAGTTAGTCCAAGAAGAGTTTGTAATCTATTTTTCATTTCATATCTTAAAACCATTATATTCACCTAAATCCACATTCATTTGTGGTAAAAATGAATTTCGATTTTGAAAATTTAAAAATTTCATCATGTTAATGAAACATCACCTCTATTTTTCTTTTTTGTCCCTTTCCTAGTTGAGGCAACGATTTGAAGTCGATCATAATCCGATCAGATAAAATGTGTCCGGAAGGTGAAGTCGGAGAGAATGATTTGAAGAGAACGGAGGTGAGGAGGTGAATGGCAGGCAGAAGAAAAGAAAAACAAAGCTCAGGTGAGATGGAGGATGGAAGGTTGGTGGGAGGCGGTGGCAGATATTTCAATTTGAAAATGAGCGCGTATGAAGAAGGCGGGAGATGTGTTGGTTTATATAGGGGAAAAATTACATCCACACCCCCTAAGCTTTGGCCGAATTACAAACCAATCACTCAGCATTGAATAGGTCAATGACGATGGAGTTTTAGAGAGAAAAAGGGCAATGTTTTGCGATGTATGTGGCTAATAATGAGAAGAATATGTTGGGAAGAAACGTAATCGAATCTGCGGCTGGAATGGTAATTACTAATTAGGAGTTAGGTTAACTTTTGGGCCTTTGGCCCATAAAATTATAATGTGTTATTTATCGAACGACTATTAAAAGCAATATAACATTAAGTTATTAATAAATATTGATTGCGAATTCAAAGAAATAAATATTGATTGCTAAAATCGAGTATATATATTCACAAATTTATATATATGCCGTGTCGTTTCCTAATTTTTTTTAAAAATCCATGGTGCCGTGCCCGTATCCGTGCATCGTAGAAGAGAAGCAATTTGATTTCAATATTCTATATTTTGTTGATTCCTTTTTTCTTCATAGTTATAGTGTAATCCGCGTGAGTTATAATAATGTGACCAGGGGCGGATCCAGGATTTTTCTGCAGCCGGGGCTGAAAATCTTGGACTTCTACGCTATGCTTCAATCATATATAATTTTCAAACCATGGAAGTAAAAACCAAATATCGATGCATAATTATAATACGACGTCAATTTTAAAAAATAATTTATTAGTTAGCACTTTCAATAAACATATAAAGTTTGAATATTTTATAAATATACAAAGTTTAACATTTAATAAGAACTAGTAACTATCGCACACTCGTTGCATGTGTAAATGAAAAAAAAAATACTATTTATTTAAATATATAAAAATAAAAAAATAAAGTATCAAAAATGAGAGAAAAAAATAAAATTTATATATAAAAAATGAAAAAAAACTGAAATAGGATATAAATTGGGTTATATATATATATATTTTTTTTCTTTTTTTTTTTGTGTGGGGGTGGGTGGGGTGGGGTGTAGGGGTTCGTGAGCCCCCCTTGGCCTAAGCTGGCTCCGCCCCTGAATGTGACGATGATCAATATGCAGCAACACTCTTGCATAACTCTTTCAGCATTGTTACGATCATTTGTCGTGAATTGTTACGATCAAACTTGGGCAGCAGATCTCTTGGAGTGGAATGATATTGAAAATTTGTTTAAGATGGATTCTTACCAAATATTCGTTTATTTCCATATAAGCTAAAATAATAATTAAATATATTGGTAACTACAGTAGAGTTAGAAAATTAGTTGAGTGTAGTAATATTGTTTTAATTAAAATTTGATTTTCCATGTGGCGCGTTTTCATCAGCATGCTCGGCCTGAGCTAGAATTTTCCCTTACAACATACCATAAAATTCATAAATATAATAATTAAATGAGTGATTCACATTTATGGTCTATAGGATTTTCCGTTTAACAGTTGGGATAAGCAATTAAATTCATTTTATCCTTGAAATCATTATATAACAACACTTATAGCACTTCACCCACTAATTATCAATTAATGCTCTAAAAACAACATTCAGAGTATATACAATATAGGATCATATAATTGGCATAAGTTCTTTTTTTTTTTTTGGAATTGTTGCATACCATTGATGTCACAAATGCGAATTTTCACGTACACTGCATATAACTGACATACACTTTATCAAAGGTGAAATTTCCATTTACAATCGAGCCAAATGCATAAATCACAACTTCGGGGTATCTCATTATACCAACATAAAAAAACTTACAAATAAACCTAGTTGTTCAAATTCTCAATTAACCCGAGATCACACAAATAGGTCAATTATATTCATCATCAGAACATTCATAAGTACAAAATTTCTACTTGTTAATATATACATACATCCAAATGTTTCTACCGGGGATCATAGGATCGACCGGTGCTAATAAATTCACTATCTGATGGATCATAATGCTTGGGAGGTGAATATTGTTTCTCCTCAGGATCCTCTATTATTAACTCGGGTGATACGGACATCTCCGAGGGGACGGGAATTTTACGAGAAAGCAGAACACTTCTTGCTCCAGATGTTGATGGTACCTGACTACCATCACAGAAAACTTCTTCAAGAGAACGCCAATTACTTTCTCCACATTCAAAATACCTCTCGCATCCAGGTTTGGCCTATCGAAATAGAAAGAAATGTTCGTTACCCAAAATATCAAATGACTCTAAATAATACCCCTAAAAGAAAAATTGCAAAATAAACAAAAGGAATCCGCTACTTACTCTCCGTAGGTTGCTTCTTATGGAATCTGGTACTGTCATCTTGTTTGAGCTCCTTTGGTAAGAGACTTGTTCTTGGCTCAGCAACCAAGCAAATAAGCGAGCTCTGTCCCTTAGTTCAACCATTCTCTCACAGAGGAAATCCACTGTGTAATGGTGCCCACCTTTGATACTCAGAAACATTGGAAGTGTTTCAATTTTAGGTCGATATTCCTCATAGTTATCTCAATCGCATGCCAATTTTTTAAGCAGATTAAGAAATTTAGCTTCCGTATGAGGATTCCAACTCCAATTGTCAGAAGAATTCATGTCGGAAACTGAAAAAATTGAACGTAAAATCAATATTATTTCAAAAAAAACATGTAATATCTCAAAAAAAAAATACATGGGATTTTTTAATGAGGAGGTTGAAGAGAGGATATCTTTTAAAATAATCTCGCTGAGGAGGTTGAAGAGTGGATATCTTATAAAATAATCTGGATAAGGAGGTTGAAGAGAGGAGGTTGAAGATCTTTTAAAATAATCTCGATGAGAAGGTTGGCAGTCATTATAGATCTTCTGATTTAATCTTTACACCTTATATTAATGTATGTTTCAGTTTCTTCTCCCGAAAGTCAACAATCCCATTATGAGCCTTTCCTTCACCATATGTTGTAAACCTCTGTAACAACTCTCAGTCTACTATTTGCCATATCTCTTTCAACCGAGATATAAATGAGAAGCCATATACGTTCTGAAGATTTTGAACAAAAAATGACTAATATGAGTACAAAAGACAAAAATATTGGATGAAGAAATTGTACCAGAAGACATATATATATCTCCCAATTTGAATTAGAAAAGGCAAAATCTAAAAAAAAAATTCAATCCATTTTGATAGTCACTACTTGTCCTCGGGAGATCCATCCATCGTTTATCCATGACAACAATATAGTAAGCTCACACAGTTTTAGTTACCTGGGAAAGCTCAACGATCCAATAGTTGATAGCTGATTAATGACGAAAAATTTTCCACCTATTCAAGAAGAAAAAGTAATAAAGTAAAATATTGGTGGTATCACACTATAAATAAACACACTAACATCCAAGATCTAAATATAGGCAACAGATCAGCAACATGAATCAATTCATTAGCAGGAGGCTTTATAATGTTGACCTAAGACAAAGATAAATAACCATTCATACATTTGCAAGCATGATGCAACACACTAACCTTGTTAAGAAAGCTGAAACGACCCTCCTTTACTCCAATAGACAAGGTAATTTACATTAGCACAACATGATTGAACTTAGAAGCAATTCTTAGGGCATCAATTTAACACATTACTTCAATGATATACTACCTTAACCACAGTAAAATACCCAGAAGGATGTTCAACATTTTATGAGGTCGATCATTAAACTCTAGTATATTTCTCCAGTAGGAACTCTAACCTTATAATCGAGAATAGCTAAAAGACCCCTTTTAGTTTCTTTAATTCCAAAAAGCCAAATTTCTTAAACAGGTATTCCGGCGAATCTACTGCAGACGTAACCATTTCAAGATTTTGTTCAAGGATAAATGAGAAAAAAAAAAAATTTTAAAAAGGATGCTACAGTAAAGAAGATAATGTACAAGTTTTGGAGAAGAAAGTCGAAAATGTGACGGCTGGAGGCACGCTAGCAAAGACGAGGGCGAAGCAAGGACGGCGGAGCAAGATCGAATTCCGTTGGGGCTCTGTTGTCGGCGTAGATCTGAGAAGAGATGGTGGCGGGGAAGGAGTGGTATTTGGGGGTGAAATGAGATTTTACCTTATTTTACCTCAGTATTACAAATTCCAAGTTAGATAAAAAAACATTTTGAAATACCATAAACAACTCATTTAGACTGACTAGAGCAATTGGTAACCTAGAGTCTACGAGGTGGAGGGTTCGACACCCATTCCCAGCACATACTAATTTTATCAAACAACAATTAATAATTTTTTAGAACCCCATTCCCAGCACATACTAATTTTATCAAACAACAACTAATAATTTAATAAACCGACGGGCCTACCCTCGGAATCCAGTCGGAAATGTTTAATATTTTTTTAATTTTATATTCTAAACATTTTGACGGGATTCTATTTTAATAAACCAACGGGCATACCCTCGGAATCCCGAAATGTTTAATATTTTTTTAATTTTATATTCTAAACATTTTGACGGGATTCATAGGGAAATACCGTCGGAAATAATTAATTTTAATTTTTAATATTTTCCGTATTCAATCAAACAAAAAATTTATTCAAAAATTATTTTAATTTCTATATATTAATTTTATATACCGAAAAATCCGACGGAAACTTCCTCGGAAACCCGTCGGACATATTTATTATATATTTTTATATTTTACGTTAAAAAAACGACGGAGTACCCCTTGGCACACTGTTGGAATTATTTATAATATTACTAAAATTTATATTTTAAGAAATCGGAATTCCCTCGAAATTATTTAATTTTTATTTTTTATTATATTTTTAACATTCGTGGGATTTCCCTTGAAATTCCCTCAAAAATTCCGAAGGAAATCCGACGACCGCTGTAGTGAAACAATTTAATTGTAACATTAAAGTAAATTTAAAAAGACGAAGCTACAAAAGGCGTCACAATATATGGTCATATTAGGGCGTCTCGACAGACTACATTTTCTAATAGTGATATATATATATATAATTTTTGTTTATATAATGTTATCACATTTATTTATATACTTTAATAGTAATGTTAAAAATAATTATAAAGCATATTTTAATATGAAGGATTTAATTTCAATAAAAGTAAATAACAACAACAATAATAATTTCATTGCACAAGCATCCAGTGTGCAAAGGATTACTAGTATTTATATTATATACTATATAATAAACATATATATATTATATATTTTGAATTATAATTTGCGTTTTGTTATATATATATTTTAATATATATGTGTATTATATATTATATATTATACACGTGTATTAAATCTATATTTATGTATTACATGTTATATGTAATTTATATAATACACACATATGTAATATATTTAATCAAACCATCAAACTTTATATTTAAAAAGAATCAATAAAATTTTCAATAAAAAATGTCTTCGAAAAGATTTAATATCGGCTAAACACAGAATATGACATATATTATCAAAATAAATTTCATCTTTAAGAAAAAAAAAAGCAAAATTCATCAAACTCAAATTGAAAATTTGAATTTTAAAACATCATCTCAAAAAATCTAAAAATGAGATAAATTAAACGGTACTTGATTAAAATTGAAAATTTGAAAAAGTGTGGAATTAAAAGTGAAAATGAACATATATATGTGATCATGCAATTTGCTTAACAAACACGTTCAACGACGCATGTAACTGAATCCGATTCGAACTCGATCCGAATTTTAACATATTCGACGGATAAAAATATCTGATGGATCATATCCGATTATAAATATATGCGAAATAAATGGAACGCCAAATATAAACAAAACCATTAGATAATTCGCTAAATGATAATTACTTATTATTTTTCATATTAAAATTGTTATTTAAATAGAATAGATTTTATACGCAACATTCTTTCGATCTAATATTTTGTATAGTTTACACGAAAAATGATATTATAATGTCTTTTAACCTTAATACTTTTTTAAATCTTTGTTTATGTCGGTTTTCTTTTATTATCTTTTAAAGTTTTCATCTTGATAAGTTTTATATTCTTAGATACATATATTAACCTTTTCTATATTTTTTATTATAATTTTAAGATTTTTGTAGTTCTTTTCCTACCTTTATATTTATCACTTTCATTGCATTTTGACATTTATCAATCAAAGTATTTTACATTGTTTTATTTTTATTTTATATTTTTTATATTCTTGAATGCATTTATATACGTAACTTTCCACCGAAAAAGAAATTATATACGGAGCATTTTTTAGGTTCTAATATTTGGTATTGTTTACAAGAAGAATGATATTGTGATATCTTTTAATCCTATTATAAAGTGTTTGATATTGTTGATTATCCGATTTCACTTAATCTATTTGTGGGGAATTAAATGAAATTAAGTATTTTTTAGGAGAAGTTAATTTTATGTTTGATAAAAATAATTAATAAATTTATTTGCATTTAATTTCACTTATTTATATCTTATAAACTGAAATATCATTTAGAATATTAATTTTAAATATCATTTAAAATATTAATTTTCATGCTTAGCCACAAAATCTAACTAACTTCTTAAAGTTATCTAAAAAAACATAAATTAATCTGCGATAAACAAACCCCATCCGCTAAGATTCATTTGAGAACTTAACCTCTCTGAATCTCTCTAGAGTGAGCACAGGTCCGAGATTTAATATGCAATATCAAACAAAAAATTAGCTAAAATTAAGTGGGCTAAATGAAATTTAATTTTTTTTGTTTATGTCGTTTACCTTTTCTTATCTTTTAATCCTTAGATTGAATTCATAGCATCAAATAGGAAAATATCCTAAATAAATATCAATGTGACGGAAAGTATCCGTATACTTCTTATCTTTATTGTGTGATTTAATTTTTTAAATAAAATATAAAATATACAACTGTTTTTCTTTCGCTCTTATATCTGAATGAAGTGAAAAAAATATTTAAAAACATTTTCTCTATCGATCACTTTTCTCTGTTTTGAAGAAAAATGTTCATAAGAAATAATATTCAAATAATTTCAGTGCATCGGGGTTCAGGCTAGTTTTCTTATATTTTTAAAGTTCTAAATTGATTGAGATGTGTACGATAATATTAATACTTAGAGTTATACTTTATATAAATTATTATTTATGAGAAAATATAATTAATTATCTGCGAGAAAAAATCTTACAAACATTTGTGAGATAAGCAGGTCCATTATTTTATGGGGCATTTGGAATAGCACAAGTCTTTAATTTAATGTGGTAAAACCAATGTTTTCAAAATCGGACCGGAGGGCTACCTTGTGGCCTCACTGGTCACCGGTCGGATCGGTTCGGTTGGTTCAACCACTGGTCGAGCCGGTATGACGTAATAAATAAAAAATTATTTTTAATTAAAAAACATATATATTTATATAACATTATAAACCTTTAATATAGATTTAAATTTTAAATATTTGAAAAATATTAATATTTTTTTAAAAAAGGTCTAATAAAATTCTATAATTTAAATACAATAATTTAGAATTATATATAAAATATACATAAATTATAAATAAGACATTAAATTTAATTAGAAAGTATCATAATTATTAATTCAGACAATTAATAATAAAAAGTAACCTGACCCATTAAAATAAATAACAAAATTAGCCCATTAATTTTTTATATGATGAAATTTTTTTGTTCATTGATTTAATGGAATGAAAACCTAGCCAAGCCTTGTCGATAAATTAAATATTATAAGAAAGTGTTAGATATGGAGGACTTAAGACTTTTTATTCGATTTAACTTTACTTAATTTTGCATTAATTAGGTGATCTTAGGTTATTCGGATTTTAGATGAAATTGACCCGCCATTAATATTGATTAACTTCTATTATAAAAACATGTTGTGTGGTTGTGCTTAGATTATATTATAATTAGGTGAAATTATAATTCATTGAAAGTAAATATAATATAATGTATCCAATGTAATATTAATTATAATTCACCGAAATCTAACATATTTAACATAATCTATCTATCTATATTATTAAGAGACCCAAGTAGTAACCGTTTTTTGTCCCTTGGACTCTTGGACTATTTTTTTTGTTTTTCTATTTATTTGTCGTCTATCCATTTTTGTTCTCTTACGTTTTTCTCTCATCTTTTCTATTTATTTAATTTTTTTTATATTTTCTTAACTTATCTTTTATCATCGCATTTTAA
Source organism: Lippia alba (assembly GCA_037834125.1). NCBI lineage: Eukaryota > Viridiplantae > Streptophyta > Magnoliopsida > Lamiales > Verbenaceae > Lippia > Lippia alba. The sequence goes on along the minus strand of JBBMKE010230830.1, from coordinate 2,056 downwards.
TTATTTATTTTGCAAAGATAATATTGTTTGATATTTTATGTTTTTATGCTATTTTTATATTAGATTCAATGATTATGTTAAAAATAAGGATAAAATATATATATCGATATAAAAATTAATTTATATATATTTTAAACAAAAAATATTATAATTCGCACACGCAACGAGTGTGCCACAGTTACTAGTATTAATTATAATTTAGAGTTTTTCCAAAAACTCAAAAAACAAACATCAAATACAAAATTATTAGTTGAAGGCTCGTTAAGAAGATAACTTATCTTAATTAATTGATACATTGGAGGTTAACTCCCAAAAGATAATATTACATAATTATTAATTCCTTGAAACAATAATAAATACATCAATAAATCACACACACACATATATATAGGGATGTAAATGAGACGAGCCCGTTCGCGAGCCTAACGAACCGAACCAATAAAGGTTCGGGCTCGAATTCGAAGTAACCGAACCCGAACCGAACCCTGGCTCGATTCGTGACCTTCACGAACCGAACTTGAACCTTTTCTCTCTTATAATTGGGCTCGCGAACCCACGTATTTTACTTAAATTTTTATATATTATTTATATTATTACATATTATATAATATATTATTCTATATATATTTACTTATAATACACAGATGACGTTATATTATATATATATATATGTGTGTAAATATTGAAAACTAAAGCTTTTTAGTCTTTGGAAAAGAAAGAAATAGTTGATATTCTAAAAGAGCCCCTGAAGTTAACATACAGATGAGTTTATATCTTAGATTTGGACATGATTTAATACCATATAGTTTTTGCTCAATTGGTTAAAGTCAGTCAAAAACACCAATTTACGAAACCAGTTTATGGCATTTTTGAGTAAAAATTATGAAACTAAAAATTTTATTTAGGTTTTCCCAGTCTGGATATGTCCCTTAAATCATGTTTCTATTAATTAATTATTTCTTTCATTAAATATTATCCAATTAATCACAAAATAAATACTATAAAGATTGATTCGTTTTCGCAAATCTGCCTCTTCGAAACCGACTGAACTACGTCTGTGTATGGTCTATTCAAATGAAAAAAATGTAATAAATCCATCCCCTATTAAATATATATATATATATATATATATATATACACACACGTACGTATCGAGCACAGGATGCATATACTGGGAAGGCAGATAATTTATAATTTACAGTGGTAATTGGTTAGTAATTAATTCCTAGTACACTGCACTGGCAATTAAATAACGGATAATTTCCCTAAACTTATCCACCCATTGGTCAAATCTCTCCCAACTTCCCACTTTTAAAACTCTCCCTCATAACTCCTCAACCCACACTATAAATCCTTTTTCACTCCCCAAAAGCTATAAAATTACTAAGATGTCATCACTTCCCCAATTTCCCTCCAATTTTAACATATCATTTCAAATTAATATTTTTTTTATTTATATTTTTCAGGCACACAAATGCACACACCATTGTTCCTTCACAAATCACACATTCTTCCTAGCGAGAGAGAGAGAATTCCGGCGATTTTGGGTGAGACAACCGACCACGCTGACACGCTACATTGGCTGAGGAGTTTTCGGCGTCTTTATGAGCGCATCCCCGCCACAGTTTCCGTCGGCGTATACAAGGTTTCCGGCGAAATGTTTTCCTTGGTGAGATTTAGGGTTTTCGTAGCTCTGTTTATTGCACTACGCCGGCGAAGAAGCACCGCGATTCAGGTGGGTTTTCGTAGCTCTGTTTCCTCAGCCATCTGGGTACGAATATGCAACCTTAGATACGTTATTTCCCCTTTTTTCTACGCTATTTCCCCTTTTTTGTACACGAAATTCAGGTGGTTTTTTGCTTGAATGCGATGGTCCTGCTTTGATTGGGAGTCGCTTGAACCAAAATGCCTAATTTTGTTGCTAGGTTGCTGCAATGTGCTCGCGTTTTCCCGTTTGTATGATTGAATAAGCTATTTTCAGTTTTAGATACGGCATTACACCATTTTTTGGAAGCTCCTTGATCTGCAACATCCCTATTTGTTCGTGGGTTGTTTG
>JBBMKE010230610.1:0-14526 GCA_037834125.1 Lippia alba | reverse complement strand
CTTCCTAGGAATATGACCTAATGAAAATAATGCATGAGTTGTCTGTATATTAGAAATAGAAAAATGAAAACCTTCAAAAATAGTAGATTTGGATGTAATGCAAAAATTTTCAGGGGAAATTTGTGTAATTATACTAAACCTCAGGGCATGTGAGTGTAATCCCTTTATAGAAGAAACTGCTGATTATTTTCTTCTTTTGAACAGGTTTGTGTTGACTTTTTCTTTGGGGGCGGGGCCCGTCCTAAGTCTGCTGCTATCAGAAATATTGTGCAGAATCAGGGCGAACGCAATGGCTGTCTACATGGCACTCCTTCCTTAAGTGCCAATCTTTGGTCAATCTTCTGCCCAGGTATGAACTGCTTTTGCCTCAACAACCAAAGAGCTCTAATTCATTTTTCTCTTCTTTATATTATTCTTTTGCTACTTACTTCAGGAATGTGTATATTATCTGGCGCGACTCAGGATGGCCTCCAGATTCACCGTATGCATTCATGATGTATATTTACCATTTCAGTGCATCGGAGTGTGAACTATATATATATATATATATATAGATACAAGGTTTTCAAGCTCTTGGCATTTTGTGATAGAGCCAAATTGATGAGAAATATTGTTAGCCAATGTTATTCGTGGTTTGTATGTTAAAAGTAGCTTTATTAGAGATTTCTGTAAAAGGAAATAAAGTTGAATAAGCAGCTAACGATCTTTCTTTCATGTATTTTATTCGTCATCTTATATTCTTATTTAGCGGTGGACATATCGGGTCCTCTTGCAAGAATTACATCTACTACTCTGATGTTTACACTGATCACTAAATAATAGCAAAAGGATTAGTAATAGCACTGATATTTCTTTATTAGTGCAAGAATTCTTTTACACTAGAAATGAAATCTCAGGTTCGTACTCTCTTTTCTAGTACCTGAGGCACTTTTTTGCAAGTACACCAAGCCTTAGGGGTAGTAAATGTAAATTGCCCTTTCCTGGTGTAAGATGTTCCATGTTCTTATAGTTCTTTCTTTCTCCAAATATCACCTTAATCAACATGTCACTTATCAAATGGGGCCTCAAAATAATCACCATCTTCCAGCAGACGACCATAGTTTTCAACTAAATAATCTTGCAGATATTTGCATATGCTATGATGAATGTTTGATCTGTTGCATCGGGTGTTATGAATCTGAACCGAATGTTAATTCATCACTCAGCCCTGCCAAGCTTCTGCAAGCCGTTGCACATTTTCTGTGACCGTGTGGCTGTATCGATAGCCCTCACTTTTTTCAGCTGCTTCTTACTAGCCATGTACTTTGGCTATCAAAGTACCAAAATTTTGCTTTGATAATAAGAATTCTGGATTTTTTAATTATCATTTGTTAGTAATGTAGAACTAGTTAATTCTCTTTATCTGTCATATTGGACTTCGATGTATGATTAACCTAATCTACTGACTCCAAGGTCATAGTGGTAACCGTGGATGATGCTAAGATCATCATGAATCAAAGACATACGATCAAGAAGTCGCAAGACCAATAGATCGTTGGTAGTATGTGAAATCAAGGAATGCCAATATTTGCATTGCATTATGAGGATTAATAGCCGAAAACAATGGAAATTTATGATGTTAGCATTTTCAAAACAGATAACAACTGCAGAAAACAAAGTAATCAGGTGCGGTGTTGCTGTAATTAGTGGACGCAAAACATCGTCCTCCTAAAGTTATATCCTTGCGTTGCAACACCTATTTAGAGATTAGTTCTATCTGAGGATGATTTGAAAAATCAATATGTAGATTAAATAACTATCCTTGAAAAGTATCTTTGTTTCTTCCATGAAAGGCTATCCGATGGAACAACAACCAACAATCTTCGTCAGAGAGTTGTCCTAAATGGTATATATCATCATCAGTTGTGCCCATCATCATTGCAACCTTTTCATTTCTTACTGTCACTAAAATACTGCTTCCCATTGCACCATGTTTGAGAGAAGTTTTCAAGGGCTGCCATTTGGTATCATCTTCCGTCCAAACATCGTCTAGCACAAGCAGAAATCTTTTTCCCGAAACAGAATCTATTACATGTTGGAGTAACATTTCCAATTGGTTAGTCTCTGGGCGAGTCCTTCCCACACTCTCAACAATCTCTCTGGCAATCTTAGCCTCATCAAAGGGATCGGAAACACAAATCCAAACCCTTAATGGAAAACATTCTTTTACTCGATTATCATTATAAATTAATTGCGCAAGAGTTGTCTTCCCAATCCCCCCGGTTCCCACTATAGAGGCCACGTTGATGCCCGTTTGAGTAGCATCCCTTTCTATGAGCTTTCTGACAAGAATATCCTTATCATAGCCTCTACCTTTGACTTCCTCTACTTCAACCAAAGAAGTGGTAATTCGCCCCAATTCATGGCCGGACGGATCCTTTCCATGATCCTTGATGAAATTATACCTATCTTTCTCCTCCAAAATCACATCAAGCTTTGCTTTGACATTTTTTATCTTAACGGCAATATCACGACGAGTAGCAACTTTCTTGAAACATAAACAGGAAGAATGTCGGATCAAGGGGAATACCTTCTGCTTAGAGGGAGCATCACGTTGCTCCATTTGAAACTTGAGAAGAGAGATACTCCACTCATCCAACACATCGTCCATTTCATAAGACGCGTCTTCAAGCCTCTTCAACCAATCTTTGATGCTTTTGTCCTGAAATCCTCTCCTATCCGCATCATCCAGAACACTTCTCACTCTCTTCAGCTCATCGGAGAGATTGAGAACCTCTTTGTCGATGCCTCTCACCAAACTGACTTCGTTCTTGATCTGTTCTTCAATGATGGCTATAAGCCGTTGTGCAACAGCAGAAATGATAGCATCCGCCATGATCAATAGCTTTCTGTATGAGCACTTTTTTCTTCTTCTTCTTTTTTTTTTTTTTTCTGTGATATCAAATTTCGGTGTTAACACATGAACTAATTTTTTCTTTGAGGATATAATTGTTTGCTTGGCTGAGAGTCTGACTTTGAGAGCTTTGGCAGCTGTTCCTCACTCAGAAAAGCACAACTCATTTGACCATTAAAACTTGGACTATTCTATCTTCGTCCAGTCTGTTTCTCCTTTTAATGCTCTGACTATTCTATATTTTATGGTACTAGAACTCAATAACTTATATTTTATTTTTATTTTGATAATATCTCAAGTTTATCTACTATATGATGTGTGTCTTTATATTTATTGGGTTATCTAAAAATATATATAACTTAATTATTTTTATTTTACTATAAATAATTGTATCAAGGTACGGGTTTAGAACTAGATATTTATGAAGTCCAACGCGATCATGTATGTCTAGGCTCTAGAGTAGAATAAGTTGCAATATAATTGTTTATTTTATTTCTATTTTCATTCTCATTCAAATTTGTAGATTTTATTTCTTTCTTGGATGCGATACAGTTATAATTATTTAAATTAAATATTTTTTTTACGCACACACCCCAAGTGATTGCGGGGATTCGAACTTGGGTCTTTGTCTTCATGAAAGAACCCTCAACCACTTGATCAACCCCTGTTGGCTTATTTAAATTAAACATTGATTTTCTTAATCTAATAATTTTTTGATATCGTATTACTAATGTAACGCCTTGTTTTGATGGTTAATGTGGAGAACATCTTTAATCTCTTTTTTGTTCAATAGGGTGTGAGCTTGGTGAGAAATAACACCAAAATGGCAAAATGTGGGTTTGACATCTTCATTACGGAAAATTCTACCCCAAACCCGGCTCGGCCGATCCCTCGAATAAAAAAGCGTTAAGTATAATTTAATTTTAAATTAAAAATAATTACTAAACTCAAGTAATTTGTTTAATTCTAGTTAATCATATCTTATTTTAATTTATAGTATATATAATTAAAAAAGATTATTGGGTCAAAATCAAATCTTAAAACAACATCAAAAGATTTCTTCCAACAAATTTCTTCTTCATAATTTTGGATACAGGAATATCGTCTTCTTCAAACTCCTTCTTCATAATTGGAAGCATTCGTTTGTGAGAGACAAATATTTTGAAATATTATGTATGAATTTTTTCCGAACATAATCTATCTATATTATAAAAGCACGTAAGTTTCTTACAAAATGTTCATTGCCTGAAATACCCTCATAATAATTCTATTAATAATTATTAGTTAGGGACAATTATGTAAATATATGTTATAAATTATTAAATTAAATACATTAAAAAGTAATTATTTCAAAAGGACTCTTCCTATAAGAGAATTATATAAGATGTTGATCGTCTAAAATACCCTCATAATAATTATATTAATAATTATTAGTTAGGGCCAATTATGTAAATACATTTTATAAATTATTAAATTAAATATATTAAAAAATATTTATTAATTTGAAATAAGATTCTTCCTATTAGAGAAATATGTACTTAATGACAATATGACCTTCAACACTAATTAAGCGATAATAAATTTTAATTCATCATAACATGACCTTATTGTTACGAGAACTAGCTATGTTTTACATGTCATATTAGTGACAACCCTATAATGACAATTTTATATAGTGTTTAATTATCTTATAGCTACATACAGGTATTTATTAATTATTAAAATAAATGTGTAAGATAATATAAGAAGCAATATTTTATTTTACGTGAAAATATATTTGTACTAGCTACTTTAATATAATAGATTAAAAAATCATAAATTAAATTATATCTTAAAATAAAAATAAAAAAGTAGAAAAGAATTTATTCAAAAAGAGTAAGAGTATAAAATAGAGAGGAAAAGAGATATCTAAATATATATATATAATTATATATTTGTAAAAGATTTAAGAAACCTCCAAATCGATACAAGAGGTCGTGAGATCGATCCGACAGCTAAGTTGGTTAATTGACCAAAATCTAAAGGCTAAAAGGTTAAATACCGTTTTTAAAAAAAAAAAAGTTATCCATCGACCAAGCCCTTAGTCGATAGGTTGATAGGTACTGCGAGCCAAAACACTACCGACGATCCGACTACTTTAGCAAGGATTCGTGTCAACTTCTGAGTCCATGTGTCAGGTTGTCGAAGGTATTTAATGACGAACATACTAGATTCCTCTAAGGGGAAATGTAAAGTCAAAGCATCCCGTCATCTAGGACAAAAGTATTGCTTAATGTTAGGTTATGAGATACATGTTTAATGCAACATACCCTTAGTGTATTATTTGTGTTTGCTTTAGTTTAGGATGTAGTATATACGAGTTGTTGGACTAAATTTATATTTATTCTATATAAATTTCATGAAATTGCAATAGAGTGAATGATATACATTTCAAAAGATAAAATTTTTATTCTCAAACAAGAGTACGAGTACGATAATAAAATATAGTGATAGTGGTGATATTAATGAGAGTGAGTAATCGAGAGATAAGTGCGAAAGTTGATCGAGAGGACCAAACAAAGGCGTTTGGATGGAGTGTTATTGTGTTGGTGGAGAGAGGGGAGAGGGAGGAGACTGCAGTAAGAAGAAAATCGTGTATAAAGTTAAGAGGGTTGTCAATGAACTTATATAACCTACAAAATAATTAATAAATATTAATCAATATACTAATTTTATGTTAAAATTAATAAATCTATAATAATAATTAAATTTTTGTAAATTCATTTTACTAATAAGTTAATTTAACTATTAAATACCAAATGATCGTAAGCTGAAATTACAAAACTTCGATTTTCAATATATATGTTAAAATTTTCTATAAATATAAAAAAAATTATATAGATAAGTAATAAGTAAAACTTACAATCTTGAATAAGTTTGGATTTGAGTCGATTTAAGTGAATTTCTGATTTTTTTTAATTTGGTGAAACAACTTGTATACAAGTTGTAATTTTTATGTTTGAGACTTAGTTCAAATAATACTATATATTTATTCTAAAGTATCAAATTCTTTAAAAATATGTATTTATTTAAATAAGATAACTTATAAAAAGTAAAAATAAGATTCATTAATGTAAAGACAACAAGAGCAATTTTACAAATCGAATTAAGTATATAAAGTCAAATAAAAATAAAAAATATATATAGTTTAATTTATCATATTCATTTTATAATTTATCTTATTATTTTTTATATATGCATGAGTGAGATTCTATGATACATAGATACAAATATGATACAATACAAATTAGTTTTTAAATTTAATATGTGAGCAACATCAAAAATGTTATCCGACACGAATATGAAACGATACAAAATGATAAAATAATATTTTTTAAAAATATATGTACATCATATGTGAGTATTAATTTAAAAGTATAAATTTTTTATTTGTGTATATAAGTTATCCATTAAAAATTAAATTTCATTTGAGATGTCATTATTATATTTAAAATTTAAAAGTTAATATTTTAAATAATAGATATTTTGATAATTCAGTTATTAAAAAATATTTAAATAAATTGTATAGTTAATGTGCAACGCACATTGTTTTCACTAGTAATATTAAAAGTAATCAAATTTATGTATGACCCATAACATAATAAATTAATAATATTGAAAGTAATCAAACCTGCATTAACAATGATTTAACATAATAACGCCGATGAAGACAAGCAATACCTGGTCAGCGTGCTAAATACTAAATCAAATGGTTCCATTAAATAGACAGTTTGGACTATTACAAGTTGTATCCCTCTTAAATTTAACAAAAAATTACAGTTAATGACTACTTTGATGAGTTCCTTCGAAGTTAAAATGAAAGATACCATCATAATGCAGGAGCAAAAGAACATGATTTTCGGCACAGAAACTTCCAAGATATGATGGATCAAGAATATGCAGCGAATCACTTAAAAATTCCATGGTTTTTTCAGGAAATTAAAATGCCGTATGTTAATTACAAGCACTATTGAGCGCCGGTGCGTTATCTATTCAATTTCATCACCGAAAAGCAGATTAAAAAATTGGGTTTTATTTGTGCTTCTCCATAATTCTTCTAGCTTCTCCACCCCTTTAGGACGCCTTCATCTTTGTTTAAGGCCATGAATACGAAATAACACAGTCCCATTACTGCTTGCTCATCAAAGAACAAGAAGGAAACAGTTGCACCTTGCACGGGTATTATGAACTCAGGAATCCAATGAATAAGAAGCTTAAACGAATGCTTCAATTTTTTTTTTTTAATTTGAAGAAGACGATATTCCTATATCCCATAATTATGAAGAAGAAATTTGTTGAAAGAAATCTTTTGAGATTGTTTAAAGATTTGATTTTGACGAAATAATCTTTTTAATTCTATATACCATAAATTAAAATTAGATATGGTTAAATAGAGTTAAAATTTACTTGAGTTTAGTAACTATTTTTAATTTAAAATTAAATTCCACTTGATGCGCTTTTATTATGGGGCTCGGTCTAGCCGAGTTTGGAGTAGAATTTCACCTTGACTACCTTTGAATTCTTTGAGGGAACTTTCAGATTTCCTTTGAATTTCTCATTGATTGAAAAATGACTATTTTCCCCTTTAAAAGAAATGACTGTTTTTCATGGATTTTTTTTTATTTGAAAGATTTTTTAATGTATGAATATTTTTAAAAATATTATTTATCGTACTGTGTTATATTAGACAAACCTCAAGTGAAAAAAAAAAATCGTATCGTCATATTCGTGTGGTGCCGTGTCCCTACTCATGCATTAGGATTATAGGTGAGACCCTATAGTAGGTGTTCTTTTATAATAAGATAGTATTCCCAAAAATATTCTCTAAAAATGCCTTAAATAAATATTCAATGATGTACACGATCTACACGTGTCTTTTCCTTTACGTAGCACTCATGCATTAGGATTATAGGTGAGACCCTATGGTAGGTGTTCTTTTATTATAATAAGATAGTATTTGCCAAAAACATTCTCTAAAAATGCTTTAAATAAATTTCCAATGATGTACACGATCAACACGTGTATTTTCCTTTACCTAGTTTTTTTTACGCACACACCCCAAGTGGTCAGTGCGATTCGAACTTGGATTTTTACCTTCAGAAAAAAAACCCTCAAGCCACTTGGTCAATCCCTGTTGGTTTTTTTTTTTTACATTTTTTTTAACACACACACACCCAAATGGGGATTCAAATCCTGGACCTCGCCCTTAGGAATGAATCGAATTACTACTTGGACCAACCCCTGTTGGTTTTTCCTTTACCTAGTTAACGGTTGGAACATTGTTATAATATTCTCTTAAAGTACCAATGGACATTTGACTTAAGTGAGTAATAAAAACTTGAGTTCACTTAAACAATACCTCATGAATTCGAACCTTGTGGATATAAAAAATTATGAGAAGAAATTCTAAGAGATTAAAAGAATATTCTCTTAAAGTATGAGTCCCTTTTTGAATTTTTGAAAAGAATGAGACTAATATTGCAATAGTGTGTAAAATGAGTAGGATTAAAAACACAATTTTCTCCAATTAACTCTTATTATTTTATTTATATAATCATGATTCGATAACGAGATAATATATTTAGTATAATTCAAGTCATCCTTGGATGATAGAACAAATCTCAAAAAAGGTGTTTCGACTTTCGAAGTAGGGATATATCTTCAGGATGACGATGTTTGGTGCAATTATATAGGAAAAATTAGTCTAATGTTTACTAATTACAGCAACACCCCTTGTAATAATTTGCTCTGTTTTCTGGACATCCTTCCGGTTGTTATCCGTATTGGAAATGCCAGCATCATAAGTTTCTATTGTTTTTGCAGACATTCCTCAAGAGTATAGTTCACATATTGACATTTCTTGATATTTAAATCAGGTTAGTTATTTTTATAGAATGAAGAAAAGAACCAACAATATGATAAATGCGGATCATCCGATGGTCCTAGGATGACTTCTTGATCATACTGATTTGACTCATGTTGATCTTAGCATCATTCAAGGTTCCTATGATCTTGGAATTACCAGATTAGGTTAATCTTACGTCGAAGTCCGATATGATAGATGAAGAGAATTAACTAGTTCTACATTATTACCATAGCTAGGATAATAACAAATTCAGGTTTCCTGTTATCAAAGCACAGCATTAGTGCTTTGATAACCAAAGTACATCAAGAACCACGGAAATACAATCGATGCAGCCACGCCGTCACAGAAAATGTGCACTGGCTTGCAGAGATTTGGCAGGGCCGAGGGACGAATCCCCGTTCGATTCAGATCTGTAACACCCGATGCAGCAGATCCAGCAGTAATCATAGCATATGCAAATATCTGCAACATTATTCAGTTGAGAACTATGATCATCAGTTGGAAGGTGGTGATTATTTTGAGGCCTCATTTGATAAGTGACATGCTGCTAAATAGTGATTGGAGTAATAGGAAAATTCCACTCCCTTAACCACTCCTTTATCATGTTTTTAATCATCACTAGATGTAATCTCTTCTCCATCACAATACATGTATTTAGCTTAATTTTGTTTGGTTTAGTATGAATTGAAAAGGTATTGAAGGTTGCACATTTTGGGGGGTTTTGGTAATTACATATTTTGGTTGTGGGTGATTAGTAACTTTGACTAAGGGGACAAAAACCGTAATTTCCCCAACTGAGAGGAGTCTAAACACAATAAACTTTATTTATCTAGAGAGTGTTTGATAGGTGAGACTAGTTTTTTTGACTTAATTTGATTAATTTATATTGGGCTTTTTTAACTCAAATTAAGCATGATTAGATTTTTTTCAATCTACCGTTTGAGATATATAATTGGCTAGAATATAACTTAATAATACTGATGGACCCAAAATACACTCGAATCCTCGCCGTCCACGTGTCGCCATCTCGCAACATCTCTGAAGTCCAGAAGACACTAGTACGGAAGGCTCGGGGAAACAAGGCTCGTGTAATGATCCATCCTTAACCCTCGCAGCCGATCTCTCCAGAGAGGGTGCCCCACACTGAGGTCCACCCTCGGAAGAATCAGCCCTCGAGATTCTATCGCTCGTAGGTTCCGCATTCCCTCTTCCCACGAGAGAACCCTACCCTCGAGCATCCATACGCTGGCTGACTGGTAGGTGAGCGATCCATCGCTTGGGGGAATAATCCCTTAACTGCCGCTGACACCACAGCTGGGCATAACTGCCTAAAAGGTGAAAGTGACGCATGCCCGTCGCTTTCAAGCCCTCACGTCCCGCCACGTGTATAGGGCAACACTGTTTCAGGACCACAAGGGCAATATTACCATAAGCCCCTCAGCCTCAAACTATAAATAGATGAACTCTGATCATCTTCCTCAAGCAATCTTCACGCATTGCACTGCATACTTTCCTTCTTCTACAAGACATACACACACTGAATTGGAAATCCCATTGCTGCACATCCTTAAGCTCTTACAACTTTATCTTCTTCATCCAATCCATTGGGTGTTATCCTAGCTGGCAGAATCTACGCTCATAGGGAACCCAGTTCCTGAGGCTCATTCACACCTGTGATGGTCTTCCCTTCTTCCAAATATATTATTCTTGGTGTTTGATTTCCTCCTAATCGATTCCGACACCATCAAATACATTCGTAATTTTCTGATTGACACTATAAATTAAAGTATTCTTAACATATTTTTACACTTTTGCCCTTTTGCTATAACTATAATTTTTATTATAACAACAACGATTCAATCAAAAACTTTGATTTATGAAATATAAAATCAAGAAAAAAACTTATTAAATAAAAAATAAAGAATTTATCATAACACTAATTTATTCAGAGCGAAAAAATCTCACCACAGAAAAATCTTATAATGAAAGATTCTAAACAATCTCATTAGGATTCTCCTTTTATCTCTAGAGTGCGTAGAGAATGAAGAATTTCATCACAGAAAACCTCATCAGAGAAAAATTCTTATAATGAAATATAAAGAAAAATCTCACGACAAAATTCTCTTGAAAAAAATTTAATAATAGATAGAAAAACTCACCACAAAACTCTCATTGAGTGTAGAGAATTGCCACAAAAAAATTTTATAATAATAAAAAATTTGGAAAATCTCACCAAAAAAATAATTTAGACAGAAAGAAATAATATATAAAAAATATAAGAAATATTTTAAGCACAAAGAAATAATACGTAAAAAAGATAAGTTGTTTAGGATAAAGAGTGAGGATAAAATTGATAAATAAAGATAGAAGTAATGCGTTAAAACATAATCTCAGTTAATCGCACCCCCTCTGCAGCGATTCAAAAATGAATTTAATCCGTCAAAAAGAGGGACACGCGCGGGTTGAGAGATTCACGTTCTTAGCCCGAAATCAACCTGAAATTTGTAATATCTGCTATCTAACAGAAAATTAAGTAATATTAAAACTGATAATTAAATAGTCTAATCTCACTTATCTAACACTTTCCTATATTATTAAGCGAGAGAGACAATAGTAACTGCCGTCTCTTAGACTATTTATTAGAAGAGAAACAAAACAATATTTTTGGTTTTTTGTTTTGTGTTCTCTTCTTTTTTCTTTTTATTTTATTTATATTTTTATCATTCTAACAATTTTTAACTTCTCTTTTCTCTCTCTTTTGAAAGGATTTCTCTTTTTTCACATTTTAATTCTTTTTATTTTTTTTTATTGTTTGTTCTCTTGTATTCTTTTTTTTTTCTATATTTATTTATTTTCTATCATCACTCCAACACATTCTCTCAATTTCTCTTTTCTCCCATCTTAAATTCTTTTTCTTTCTTTTTTAATATAATATTTATCTTTTTTCTCATATTTTAAAATATTTAACTAATATAATATTATTTTAACTATTTATTTATTATAATTTAATAATTATATTAGAAATAACTATAAAAATTATATATTGATATGTAAATTAATATATTCATATAATAATTCTAGTTGCACACGCAACGAGTGTGCCAAGTTACTAGTATATATTATAGGCCTAATCCAAGACACAATATGTCCTTCGGGGGGTTTGCACTTTTCCCTCTATTCTTTAAATTTTAGTAATTTTTTCTATAATTTTTGAAAAATATTACACTTAACCCCTTTAAACACACTTTGATCGTCAATTTCTCCTTCGTTACGGCGATCTAAATTCCAAGACCACCGTCATCGTGTTCGTATCTCCAAAGAGAACAAAACTTATAACTCGCTCGACCCTATTAGCCGCCAAAAGCTTCAATCGTCGTGCGTTGTCTTTGACCGATGATTTCTATTTCGTCGATTGTGGATTTTGATTTCGAGACCATTATTGTGTTTCTTGCGTCTAGAGTTTCAATTTGATATATAATATCAAAACATTTGAAATCAGATTTGTACATATTTGTTTTGTTAAAATTTGTTAAAAGGGTTAACATGTGATATTTTTCAAAGTTTAGGAGAAAATTGTCAAAATTCAAAGAATAGAGGCGAAAGTGCAAAACACTTAAAGGACAGGGGGTGTTTGGGATTAACCCTATATTATAAGTTATAGCACTCCCGGAAGCAGTCAAATACAAACCTAACCTCCAAATTATTTTTATAAAGAGGATTATTGCTGGTTCCCAACTACTTTTGTTTTGTAAGTTAATAATTCAAAATATAATTTTCATATTTAATATGTCAAAATTAATTGTTGATTTATATTTTGAAATATTAATTAGACACTATAAAGCATCTAAATTATAAAACACAGTATTCAAATTATAAAATAGAATATTAGAAAGTTTCTGAATTATAAGATAGAGTATTCAAATTTTAAAGTAAAATATTATTTGTAAAAGTTAAATTACTCAGGTTTAAAATTGAAATACGAGAAGGAAAAATAAAGAAAAAGAAAAGAAAAAAGAGTATTGTTCGTAAAAGTTAAAGTACTTACGTTTTAAATTAGAGTATTATTCATAAAAGCTAAAGTACCCAAATTTATAATTTAAGTATTGTTCATTAACATTAAAGTATTCAAATTTAAAAATAGAGTATTATTCATAAAAGTTAAAGTAATCAGGTTTTAAAATTAAATTAATATAAAAAGGAAGAAGAAATAAATAAGAGTATTGTAGTCAATTTAGGTAAGTTGATAGTGAAATCAAATTATAAATTTAAATTAGGGTGTTAGTATAGATTTTTTTTTACATTGGAAGTAAACTAAATTATATCTAATTAAGAGAGAGTTATTAATTATCATCCCAATTATAAATCCATAAATATTTTTTAATAATTAAAAGTATAAAACTGTATGATGAAGAATAGCAAAAGTATCAAAATCTAACAATGTTTTTTCAAATTCCTCTGGCCATTTTAGGGGTGCGATTACTAAAAAAAAATAATTTTATTTAATAATATTTTTAAATTTTAATTCCATCAAATACAAATTATGGTAGAAAACATTAAAAATGAAAACATAAAATTTCAATGAGATCCTTTAGACTTTAGTATTATATGTAAAGGTATATAACCATATAACAAAAAAATAGTACATCAAATTATTTTAGACATAATCATTTTACAAACTCATTTCTAATAATAATAATAATAATAATAATAATAATAATAATAATAATAATAATAATAATAATAAAATACTCAATGCTAACTATCCTAATATTGAATTTATAGGTGCATATGTATTAGCCATTATGCGTCTTAGTGTATGTATATATATTGAACTTATACAATTGAACTCAAATCTTTATATAAAATTTTAAAAAGATAATAAAAATTTAAAAAAAGATTATTTGAAATATTTTATCTTGAAAAATGGAAAGCATTGATATATATTTTTTTATTCACAGAAAATTTATCGTGGACTAGAATAGTTCCTTCGCTAAATAATAGAATTATAAAAATTTCAAAGGCCAAAAGCTTTAAATGTATATACTGTATACATACCTTGTCGCCTCAAAAGAAATCAGTAAAATTGACAATTTTGAATGAAACTGAAAATAAAAACAACAATTACTCTATGAAACAGCAAAGCTCATGAGCATTGTCCTTGAGGGAAGTGGGATATTAAGAAATAAATTCCAAATTTCTTATATTCCAAACAAATTAAGAAAATTGATCGGAGAGAAATTAGATTTAGCATATACTCCTTTTTCAGAAAAATAAGAGCTGCATGAAATTAAAACTTAGGAATAATTATGAATACGGTTTAACTCAATTATGAAAAAATAGGCCAATAAATTAGTCTAAAAGTAAAGACTAAATAAATAATCAAAATAATAATGAATTAGTTCAAATGTGATGGACCTAGAACCTGCTCGCTTTCCATACTTAGCAGATTCTCGAGAAGCTTCCTCCGAACTATACATACTTATGGGGACACGCTCGAAGGAGTTGAGCTCGGGTTCCAATCTGATGGGGGACCTGGCGACCACTATTTATCGAGGGCCGACCCTCGATGTGAAGCATCCCTCGAACAGTCTACGCTCTGGATTCCTCCCTCCAAAATCCCTTCCGAGGGACCCATCTCGAGCGCTCTCATGCTCGAGCGGGTACGAGCCACCACATGCTCGAGCTGAACCCCTTCGCTCCCCGCATACGGTCGCCTACCTACCTCTGA
>JBBMKE010230394.1:0-14531 GCA_037834125.1 Lippia alba | reverse complement strand
GTTGCCTTATTGATATAATTGACATACTTGGCCTAATTATTATTGTTGGAACAATATATGTGTTAATTAATTGATTTGTATACCTTGAGATTTGTTTATGTGCCTAATGTGACACCTTGACTTTTTAGCCAAACATGTGTGTAACGCCCTGACTTTTCGGTCGTACAGGGATGACGTATGTGTTTACCAATCTGCGCGAATTAATTATTTATAAATACTTTGTGTATTTAATTTTATTCTTTGAATGTCATTAAGTGAATATTTGGAATACCAATTACTTGAACTCTTTGCATTTACGTGAATTATTTGCACCTTGTTCGTATTTGATTCGATTTCTGATTTTCTTGAAATTTGAGTATGTTGGTGATTTATGAGTTATGAACGTGAATAAGTGCTCGTTTTATGTATTTGATGTGGCTTGAAGTGTTTTTGGATCGATATTTGGTCCGGGTGACTTTGCAATTAGCGCACCATTTGGTCCGGGTGACTTTGCTTGAGCTCGGGAATTCGGATTCGAATTCCATCTCCTCCGTTGAGTTTGAATCGACGATTCGGACTCAATGAGACTAGCCTTATATTTTTTCAAGATCACTAAGACCTCCGAAATCTAACCGAAACGAGCCCCTTATGCTTTAAATGTCGACTTTTCACTTATTTCAAGCCACGAACCTACCCGACGACCCTATGGACCCCTAACTCATACCCTAACCCACTTGACACACTCTCACCTCCCTTTTCACTAAGAAAAACCGAGCCATACCCCCTCCCCATTTACCAAAATATTCAGTCACCAAAGAAAGAAAGGAGAAAGAAGAGAAGAAGAAGAACCCCACCTTCAACCTTGAGGTTTTGAGCTCATACCTCCTCCATTTCTTCTCCAATTTCAAAGGTAAGATCATGAATGTGTTATTTATCTTTCCCTATTTCATTTAAGTGCTCTCATGCTTCATGGATTGGAGATTTGATTGGGTTTTTGGAGATGTTGGTGAATAGTTAGGTTTTGAGCATTTTGATGGATTTGCATGAATTCTTGCCTTGATCTTGAGATTGATTGGTGTTAAATGATCCTTATGCATCCCTTATGACTTCTATAGTATGATTTATGATGGTGGTTGAGCATTGGTGAAGTTGCCATTGTTGATTTTTGTAAGAACTTGAAGCTTTATTCTTGAATGCATCTCATCTAATTTCTTTCACACTTAGATTCGATTATGGCATGAATTAGGGCATGAAAAACCTTGAATTTGATTGCATAAAATCATCCAAGCATGTGGTTTTGAGTTAGGAAGGCGTGGGGTGTGAGTTATTGGCCAAAACAAGGCCAAAAATCGGATTTTGGCAGCCCTGGAGTAGGTAAGGGACATTAGCCCGTTTTGCCCTTATGGAAGGTAAAGGCCGTTACCTAGGCTTGGTACATCCCTGTACCAGGTAATGGCCGTTACCCTCCTTTGTGAAGGATGGGGATAACGGCCGTTATCCCCCTGAACTTTCCCGGTTGTGTTTTTTCGTTGTTTCCTTGCTTGTTTCGTGCTTCTCCCATCCCGATCTTGTTCCCCTTAGTTGTATGCATGTTTATGTGATTGAAATGCTATGCTATAACTTCTTGATGCTTGATTTTGATGTGTATTATGTTCCAACAATGTGTTATGTGCTTTGTGTTAAAGTTTCAAGTTCGTTTGATGTGATTTGTGCTTGTTATGAGTTCGCATACCGAAGTTGTTCCTAATTGCGCATGAATTCTTGGATTGTTGGTTTGTGAATCCTAATTGCTTATTGTGACGTAATTTATGATTCTTATGACTTATATACTTTATGAATTATGTGATATGATTATTGTTGGAGAATTATGCATTGATTTGGATTGATTTATGAAAGTTATGAACTTAAATGGATTGGAACACATGATTTATGAATGAAGTGATTGAGTGTCAGCCGTTATGGGCATTTATCGTACACATAAACATCTTCATGACATGATATTACTTCTTATTGATCTCATATCATGCTTATTTCATTGTCGAGCGTCATTTGTGGTCATATTGAGTCTCACATCACTTTTCTTACACAGATTCGGGTCCAGTGGGAGACGAGGCCTCTTCGTGAGGCTTTTGTTCTTTAGTTTCGACTTCAAGGTTGGTTTTTTTTCTACTAGATAATGATGATCCGATATATTCCCAACGTGTAAAGTTTTGAACCAAAGTATTATATATGTATATATCGAGTCTTTTCATCGAGTAAATGATTGTCAACTTTAAGTCTTTTATTTATGAACACCTACCCTATGTTTTTGGAAAATTGCTTGATTGCACATTTATGGGGCTCAGGGGCTTAGTGTGTGGGGTGATCTGGGGAGGCAAGGGCCGACGGTGAACCTCGTATACTAGTCTCAACCAAATTGCGGTGATACCGGACCCCACCAGGAGGTTTGGCAGGGAATGGGAGCTGAGCGCCATTGGGGGATTCATGTACCGCCATTGGACTATGATTGGGTGGCTGGGTCTTGCAAACTCGTCCACCACCCGGAGAAGGAGGATTTATGATTTATGATTGTGCACGAAAGATTTAATATATGATCACAATTGAATTATGAATTATGACTTATGATTTATGATTTATGAATATATAAGGTGGAGGAAGGAGACTTAGCCTTTCGCCTGACTCACTTATGACCTAATGAATGAATTATAAATCAAAAATTGATTGTTATAATCCCATTTGATGACTTTGTTCTTTTGCCCACTTGGAAAAATCTTCAAAAACATCTTTTGGGATTATAGCTTGCATGTATGTGATTTAATTTTGTCGTACTATATTTATGCCCCATTTTTATACCCACCAGTCTCCTATAGACTGAACCCAGATTTGTTTCAGTTGTTTTGGCACAGGTTTGGGAGTGCTAGGCGGAATTCAAGTCTAGAGAGTCATGTATTTGAGTCTAGCACTTGTCTTGCATACAATCATATTTATTGTTATTGTATTTAGCTCTTGGACGTCTGTGGCACAATTTATGATAGTTTTGAGGTTGTGAAGGCCGTGTTGTATTTATCACTTTTTTTGTAGAGTCCTGATCGATTTGTTTATATGATATCTACTTAGTATGCTTCCACTTTATTGTTGTACTCTGATGCATGTGGTTATTTGGTCTAAGGGTTAGTCCCACCTAGCCTAGCGAGTGAGTTGTGTCCCCGTTCACCTTGATTTGGCTCGTGTATGGACTTCCATTTCATATACGGTTCGGGTCTTAGTGCGGAGGATATGGCGTCACGCGCCGGGCGCTACATCCTTAAGTGGTATCAGAGCTTAGGGTTACAAACCCCGGCTCTAGTGTCGTGTTGAGTCAAGTTAGGTCGTTCGGCTTAGGAACAATTTGTCAATATGATTGCATTTGCATTTCTTATGTGCTTATGTGCTTTAATTCTTAACTTGATCGAATTAATTGCACTCCCATGCATGAACTAAAGATACCATGCATTTTCAGTGTTTCATTTGATAGGATGCCTCCGAGGAGACACCGTGATAGATCTCCAGAACGACGACGACACCGTCTTGAGATATATGTATTATGAACGCGTTTATATGCTCGTTTTATGCTTTCAAGTTTTTTTGTTGAGCTTTTGAAGTGCTTTGTTCGTTTAGAACCTGAAGGGGGCTAAAACGTTTTTACCGCACCTTGGGTTTCGGGAAGTGTAACTTGAGCTCGGGAATTTAGATTCGAATTTCGTCACCACTATTGGACTTATTTCGAAGATTCAGAGCTAATAGAACAAGCCTTATATTTTTCTAATCCCGTTTGATACTCCAATATTTTGCAGAAAATGAGTAGTCGCGCCTAAATGGCCACCTTGTAACATTTTACACATAACTCCCTCAATTTTCAACCTTTTTACATGATTCTTAGACCCACACCACCCCAAATCAATACCCTATCATTCCATACCCCTCATTTTCAGCTATAGCAAAGAAAAGAAGGAAAGAGTGCAATAAACTTGGGAGAAAAACACCATTCCTATCACTTTTCACCCTTTGGGGATTTTGGGCTCAAATCTCCATTTTTCTCCATCATCTTCAAGAGGCAAGTGTATATTTGTGTTTTCTATCCTTATGTGATCATTGTCATCCATTAATTTTAGAATTTGAGCTACATTTGATATGGTTTTGAAGCATGAAAATGAATAGTTAGGGTTTGTGCCATTTTGTGATTTCCTTGCTTTTCCTTAGGTGATTTCTTGAATTGATGGTATATATGTGATCTCTTAAGATTTATTTATGATGTTATGATCTTGATATTGTTGGTAGGTGAGTTGTTTGAGTTTCACCATTGATGGACTACAAGTTCTTGCAAGAATATGCCTTGAATGTATTGCCTTTTTCAATTTCTTCCCTTGTTCGGTTGTTAAAGGGAGTTTGTGGCTTGTTTTGGCTGTGTTTTGAGGGTATTTTGTTGCTTGTTTTGCTACTGTGTGTTGCTGCGTTCTTGCCCTGCCTTCCCCTATTGAATAACTGCTCTTGCATATTAGTTTTCAAAGAGAAGAAGGGCCAACACGTCCGTGTCCGCTTGCATATGTTTTGGACATGGTTGACATTTTCCAACCTTGCTGCATATTTTTAGAAAAATAGGACATGGCCGTGTCCCAAATGAACTGGGACTTGACATGACCGTGTCATGAGTGTGCAGCGGTAATAGTTTTTCATTTTATGTTTTCAGTGCTTTTCGTTACATTCTCTTGCTTCTTTTACGACTCATATGCAATGTTAACTTGTTATATTATGTGTTATAAGTATTGTGTTAAGTTTGTGGCTTCATTTGATACGCGTTTTTTGAGTTATGAATCATATGTCTTAAGTGGTTTAAATGGTACTGTATGAAACATTGTTTGCCTTTGTTGTATTCGTTTAACGTTTTAGGTGGTTTTTTTTGCCTCTAAGCTTATCCTGTGATATTGATGAATGAATGAAAAATGTCTTTTGATATGTATATTAACTTTATGCTATGATATTGAATGGGAAAATGTGAAATAAAAATGTAAATGTTTAAGTGCTACATTTGAAACTTTCTTGCATTCATAGCATTCATTTATATCGTCGTGCGTCTAATTGGTACATATTTGAGTATGTCTTTAGTATTGCATTTTTTGGTCACCAGGGTACTTCCAGAAGGAGGAAAGAGTGCCCGAGATTTGAGGTTGTTGGGATCGTTTCTCTTGCACCACAACACACTTTTGTTCAAAGGTGAGGTTTAGGATCTTTTGTATAGTTAAACGACCTATGACCCTTAAATACTCATTTTCTAGCCCGCATGTGACTATATACTATATATATAGTTAAATATGCGTTAAGTATGATATGTTTATGATCTTGTGATCAACTTTCAGCTTTTGAAAGGGCTATATATACGAGCATATATGAGCTTATATTTTAATGAAAGTTTAATTCTTTGAATGTAATGTTAATGGCTCGTTTTGAGCGAGAATGGTTTGAAATAATTTGAAATTGTAATGTTGGATCCATGGAGACTACAGCTTGGGAGGCTCATACGGTAGCGGGCCGTCGAGATAAGCCCGGGTATAGTTTTCCTCTGAGGTAATATGCGCGATCCCAGGAGTTTGGGAATGTGTGGTGCCCTTGATGCCTTCGGTGTGAAAGCTGGTGAGGACTTGTGTGGGTTAGCTACCCCTTGAGGAATGTATAATGTAATAGATGGTTAGGGTCTTCAGACTCTTCATCATCGAAGTTCGAGGATTGAATGTGATTTGGTATTTGTAATGAAATGAGGAGTATCGATGGATGCTCGTACTCGTGCTTAGTGTAATGGTTAGATTATGAAAAAGGAATAGAGACTTTATAAATGTTTTATGAAAAAGTTTTGGTATGCAAAACCTATTCTCGGATTCATAACCTTTCTCTTTTACGTGCTTTGCTCTATATATGTATAGTGTGTGGGTGTCCGTTAGCCCCCTCACTCAATCGAGTTGTAGACTGACCCCTCTCTTTTTTCCACCTTTAGTTGCAGGTTTGCTCGATTTAGGGAAGTGTGTCATCGAGTCGTACTTGTTAGTGTAAGATAAGCTACCTGACGGCCCGATACCGTTCCGGACCCATCCACATATTTTCTTAGGTCCCACTAATATGTGAATAATCTCGCTAAAACATTTTCATGAAAACATTTGAAATCATTTGAGCAATTGAAATCATTTTGAAATAATAGTTATAGGAGTATATTTTGGCCAAATTCAAGTCGAACAAGGTATTACGGGTTGAATAATATAAATAAAACCTCACCTTCAGAAAGGAAGTGAAAGAAGAAGCTAATGACCCTGCTCCTCGACTACCGGCTCAACCTCTGTGAAAGAAATACAACTGTGCACAAGACTTAGACTTACGAACCACAAAATTGACGCTCGACATGCGTATGATATAAATTTATGCATGAAAATAATGCAAATAGTTATTTAAAATGCTTATGTACTCAATTAATGTCCAATAGACCACATAAACATGCAAGGAATCGAAGGGGGACGAAAATAAAATATGCATGTGCCCAGGTTTGGGTCCCGGCCAGGACGGATTTTAGTACAAAAAATGTCCCGGTCGGGACAGGGGTCCAGAACCAAGTCTGGAAGACCATCCCGGCTGGGATTAAAATGTCCAGGCCGGGACACCCTGTCCCAAGACGAATCTGGACTATTGTCCCGACCGTGATGGTTTTAAGGCATATTTGAGTCCCGACCGGGACAGAGGTCCAGTAGCAAACTGGACTAGCATCCCGACCGAGATTGAAAACAAACCAGGCCGGGAGGAGCTATTGGAAGGAATTCCCACTTTTATAATAAGGGGTCTCGGCAGGGACATGTTTTAGTGTAAAAAGGATCCCGGTCGGGACCCTCTGCTCGAGAGCAGGGGAACCCTATGTGTAGTATGAAAATTCCAACAAAACCAACAATTATCAATATTAGATCAACTCCAAGCAATCCCAATATGAATATGTCACATATACACTTCATATAACTCTATTTAAACATGATCAAACCACCAACCACAAAAACCCAATTCATAAATCATCACATTCATCATAAATGCATTATATTAAATTCCTCCTACAACCAACACATTCATGCATTAAAAACCACATAATATCATACATTATCACCAAAGATCAAACAAAGATCAAACACTTCAAACCCTAACTATTAATTTTGCAAGAAATTTGAATTCTAACCTTAGTTGAAATAAAATGGAGAAAATGTAATGGTGATGATGAAGGAGATGAATTCTTGATCCTTGATGCTAAAATTCCCAACTCTTCCCACAACTTCATGTAATGCTTGCAATGAGATGAAAATGGTGAAGAGAAAGAGAGTTTGCTCTCTTGTGGTGAATGGAAGAGATGAATAAGGAGTGAAAGTGATAGAGTTGATGAGGGAGGTATGGGTGTATGTGTATATATGATATAATAGTTGTTGGGATATAGTATCTGTATGTATATATATCTATAAAGTGGGATTTGAAATATTATATGTATAAGTATAGGTATATATTATATAGTATAATGTATATTTTTGAATATATGAAATGAAATGGAATATATATAAGTATGAAATATATGAAATGTAATGTATAAATCTTATGAAAGGTATTTGTATTTAATATAAGTATAGATTATAAAATTATGAAACGCTTGTGAAATGAAACTATATACTAAATGTTGTGAAATGATATTATATGATATGAATGAAAATTAAATCAAAAGTATAAAATTAAATATAATACATAGTCACATAAATTCACATAAGCATGCATATTCGTTTCTAACCCTCAAAACGCACACGTGTGCCGCGCATACCTATACGACAAAAACACGGGGCGTCACATGTAAGCTCTGAAGGTATGCGAGATAAGCTAGAGCTCATGTTTTTAAAAATAATAATCAACACGCAAGTCCATGCGTGTCACAATTGTAGATAAGGCAAGAAAGTGTTGTATCCACAGTGGCGACTAAATTATCATGCTAAATACCGACATAATTTTATTTAATTCAATTCTAACCAATCAATTAAGTGAGTAATATAATGAACACTAAATCAACAATGCAACAACGGAAAATACCACAAAATGTGAACTAAACTGGATTACAATTTCATTCAACTCGTGGTTAACTCTCATTCACCGTAATTCAATATTAGCTAATGATTGTCTATAAGCTTCTGTCGAAGTCATATTATAGACTATAATTAGCTAAAGATTTCTATTTGTCTTTGATAATCAATTAACTAATTATGCATTTAATTTTCGCTCATACGTCTATACAACTCTAGCAAGTACATTTCTATCTTACTAACAAGTCAATTAATCTTTCTTAATTAATTGAACATGTATAGTATAATCCTCATCCTGACATTAACCTTCTTTGTCAATACTGAAATTAATTATCTCTCAAAATAATCGATGATTAGATGGCATGTGTATGTGATATCTTTGAGAGTTATTATATTCTTTAGGTGCTAATTGAATGTTATACATGTTGAATAAGTGTCAATTACTTGGTGATTATTTAGTGATTAGTTAATTATTATAGTATGAATTTGTATGATCGTTTATTACGTGAGGGCATTAATTATGCACATGAACACTATCACGACATAGCATATTATTTTATAATTCTCATATGCATGCTCTATCAGTCCATATCATATCACGAACACCTCATTATGAATGTCGTGCGTCCTACTTGGTTTCATATTGAGTCTTATCTCACAAGTACACATAGTTCCCTTTCTTGTACAGTTCTTCTTCAGTACAGAGATATTGTGATCGAATAGGCACCTGGTATAGCTCATATCCTTGTATTATCTTCTTCAAATGTGAGGGTGTTTTTCGTTCTAGTTATATATTAAACCCTATAACCCATACGTCGATGTTTAGCCAAAAACCTTATTATATATCTATAATATTTTCAAAAGGAGTATCGAGTAAATGTTTTTAAAAGAATTGAACTATTTCTAATGTACTGAACTGAATTACTGATTCTGACTAATTTAGCGAGAATTGCACTGAACTGTACTGTATTGTGGGCCCAGGAAAAATGTGGGATTACCGACCAGAACGGCATCAGGCCATCGGAGAGAACCCTTGCACGTACTACCTATTGGGAATACCTTCGCGCGACCTAGGGGATGGGAATGCGGGGTATTCTTGAGCCGGTGGTTCCCATACCATTGAAGGAGCAGATAGGAGTCATGAACCCCCGTCTCACTCTGTACTGATTGGATGGTTCGGGTCTGCAGACCTGACCATCACCGAAAAAAGAAGGATGGACTGAAACTGCTATTAATTGATAATGAACGATTGATTGATTGGACAATTGATTGCATGGTCGCGTTTTAATAAGCTTCACATAATGATTGCACATGGTTGGATTTTGGATGGAGATTGTGTACGCTCACTCGCCGAGCTACTGATCAACCCTACTAAATTGATAATATTTATAAATTGATATAGTCATAAAGTTCGGGCATTGATAACTATTTTATTTCACGCCTTTTGAGGGAACTAACTTTAATGAAAACCTTGCTCGGGATTTATGACTTACATGTCCATATTTCGCTAGGTGGGAGTTGAGTCTTAGTATTTACTCAAGTTTCACTTGTACACTTGAGTCACATTTACATTGTTATTTCACTTGTATTATTTTATTTTAATGGGCCTGTGTGCCAATTCATGATTTATAGTTATTGTTGTCTGCTGTGCCGTTTCTTGTATTGTTTCAATTTAGGCCCATGGCCCATGGCCATTGTTTAACTGTTTATGTTGAGGGCTCGTAGCCCATGCTTGTTCATTGTGAGCCTGTGAGCTCTTTGCTTTGATTGTTCAATTATATATTTGCTTTCGCATTGCACATGTCGAATTCTCTGATTGATTGGTACATGGTTAGATTCCGCTTAGCTAGAAATATTTTTCTTTGTCACCCGTTCGCTATGGGTTCGGTTCATGTATGGATTACCCATTTCATATGTGGACTAGACTTGTAGTGCAGGGGATGTGGTGCCTATCATCGCGAGTGTTACAAATAGAGTCAGGTTTGGGCATATTCCAACATGGAAGTCCATATTCGAACATAAAAGTATCAATTTGGCCCAATAGTTTCTGCTAAAAGCTATGTTCCAACACAAGAGTTTATTTTGGAACTTACAAAGAGAAAATTTAGGCCAGCAATTACTGTTTGGATATGTGTTCAAACACAGGGTTTTATGTTAGTCAGGAACATGCGAGGAGAGGTTTTTGCCCAGTAGCTTCGGCTGTGGGCTATGTTCAAACACAGGAAGTTTGTGATGCCCTAGCATGGGCTGC
Organism: Lippia alba; assembly: GCA_037834125.1. Taxonomy (NCBI): domain Eukaryota; kingdom Viridiplantae; phylum Streptophyta; class Magnoliopsida; order Lamiales; family Verbenaceae; genus Lippia; species Lippia alba. Next base: position 4,187 of record JBBMKE010230394.1, on the reverse strand, counting down.
CCACATCCCCCGCACCTAGGGTCAACTCACATATGAAATGGACCTCCATACATGAGCCCAAGCCTAAGCGAACGGAGACCTAGACACGCACACACTAGGCTAAGCGGGGATAGACCGGTACAGAGCTCGCAAAAATAAATAAAACAATCATGCAAAAGCAACACAAGATCCAAATAATGAAGCAACAAGCATATACACGAGTGACTACAAGTGCAAAAATTTCACTAAGCATTCAATAAACCTCAACATATTAAAAATTCAATTCATATACATGCCAAGAGGAGTAACAAGAGTAAACGAGTCAAGTACAAATGTTATGCAAAGCTTAACCTAGACTCGGAAGTAAAACACTAAAAGACGACCTCCCCACCTAGCTCGAGAACCTGCAACTAAAAGAGTGAAGGAAAAGAGGGTCAGTCTACCCACTTGACTGAGTGAAGGGGCTAAACACACCATAAATACGTATAAAGAGCAAAGCATAGATTCAAAGGGGCCTATCATGAACCGAGTCGGGGTTTTGCGAACCAAAACAAATTTTACAAAGGGATACATATAGATACAAATAAATCCCAACTCGTTTCACAATTACCATACAAAAGGAAACATAAAACCCGGCGAGAACGGGAATCCATCAACTTCATAGATTCATAAACTCATAAATTCATAATTCAATCCTCCTCAACTTCTTGGTGGTCAGGAATCAAACCCTTACACCCATAGGGATTCATATACACACGGGGTAGCTACCCACAATGTGCCTTCCCCGGTTATTCACCGAGGGCTCAAGAATATACGCCTTACAACCGCACATATATCTCAAATGAAAAGTGCACAAGGGTCATAACCGGTGACCCTGATGGTCATCCCGGGTGTCCCTTACCCACAATCCGGGGGCCCAAAACTCATAAATTCATATCAAAGTATCATCTTTCAGGGCAAGCTCGGTAGATTCAAATGGAAACATACTTGGATTCAAATCAAAGCTCATATTTGCTTCATACGTATACCATTTTCATAAATTCGAAGATGATCCACAAATCGGACTCATGTCATAAATACTTGTATTTATACATATTAGCGATATATACCACATGCGAGATTCAAAATCAATGCACATAAAGGCCATAGGGTTTTCAACTATACAAACCTAACCCTCACCTTGAAGCAAAAAGAAGTCAAGATGCGAATAAGAGATGCAAAGACCGCCTAGACCTCGGGTTCTGTAACTTCAAAAGGGGAAGCTGAGATAAAGAAACACAAGACCCGAGACTTAGGCTCAAATATGAACCAATTAGATGCTCGACAATGAACATGAATGCAAGGGATGCAATGAAATGCATAAACGGACCAATAAACACATATTGAATCATATCTCGATCAAATGAATTTAAAGTCATACAAAAATCCATCATAATCAAGGTGACATATAATATAACATGTTAGGAAGACTTAGAAGTGGGTGGAAAAATCCTAGGTTTCCTGTACTTTTGAGTACCAGAGAAAAAACTTTGAGTACTTACTCAACTGACAATTTAAAGTAAAAGGCCTTGTACTTTTGAGTACCAGAAAAAAAGGAATTTGAGTACCTACTCAACTGTCGGTTTCAAAGTGCAATTTCGGCCAAAGCAAATTCAAACCAAGCAAGAACACTCCAAAGTCAAACTCAACACCAACATAAAGCTATGAAATCAGGAATTAACATATATGGTATCAAATAGCATCGAGGGATCAAAGATTCATACGCAAATTCTCAACGAAACACACAAACGCGCACATTTGGCCTCAACTGGCAAGGTTACATTCAAAGTGGCCTAAATGCATTCAAATCTCAATACCAAAGCACCAAGACAATCAAAACTCATCAATAGGACATTATAGCTATATACCAAAAATGGGGTGAAGGGGATTAAGGGATCAATGACATACACAAGCCAAAACTCAACACTCATGTATCAAACCTTCACATGTGCACATATATCAATCAATGGAAGCCAAAAACCAAGAATTCAAGCGTATCCCCAAAAACCCACCATTTCCATACATGCTTCATCTACCCAACTCAACTATCATGGCAAGGATTCAATTAATAACTAAGGAATAGCACTCAATACACTCCAATTATTCATATAAATGCATCAAGAGCCATAGAGATGCATGAATGCAACATGTGCCCAAAACCCTCATACTTAAGCCCTAGATTAAACCCAACAATCCCACCATGAAATCCATGAAATGAACACATAATATGAGTCATATAAACACAAGGATCATAAATACATGCTTACCAAACGAAGAAATGCAAGAAAACAAGGTCTTGAGCTTAGGCTTGGGAGCAAAATGGAGGTTCTTGGAAAATGGCTTCTTTCTTCTTTCTTGGGGCTGAAAACATGAGGGGGAGAGAGAGAGATAAAGGGGAAAAATCTGAAAATGAAGAAGAAAAGGGAAAGAAAGTCTCCAAGACATGGTCAAGGGGTCCCACACTAGGTTTAGGTGCGTAAATGCGTACATGGCTCGATTTAAGGGTCGAAACGAAGTCAGAAAAATACGTGGTTAATCTCATTGAGTCCCATTCATCGAATCGAACTGAATGAAGGTGTCGGAACTCGGATTCGAGTTCCCTAGCTTAAGAGATGACCTAAGGACTCAAAAGGTCATAATTACCGAATGACCCCTACACATTTAAAAAGTGGCATTTGAGTCCAAAACTAATTACACTAAGGCCCAAAACAAGTATAAAACATTCAAACAAGTCCAAGAAGCATATTATTCATATTACGGAAAATCAAATACAAAGAATGCCAATTACGCGATTAACACATAAGGCAAATATTCACATAGTTCAAATTGATTAAACTGTTCAAATAAGAATGAGAATAGGGATGAGATGCATCAATTAAGTATGAAAATAAATGCAGAACAATATTTAAACTCACACGTGGCGCGTACGGCATCACAAAGTTTATGTTGCAATACGGAAAGAAAAGTGTGGTACACTAAGATCCGTACCTGACTGTGTTCGAACATAGTCGTTCATGTTCGAACATGAGGGGAAGTTTTTTCTAGATAGTAGCTTCTGGTGAGATGCGTATTTGAACATAGGAAAGCATTTTCGAATATGCAGAGATGAGTTCCCTTCCAGTAGGTTATGTGATGATATAGGTTCGAACAGGTGAGTCCATGTTGCGACATATGAAATGTGGCAATTTTATTTGATAAAATTTAATTTTCTAAAGAAGAAGAAAAGAAAATTAATTTTTATTTAATAAAACAAATTCTTTTTTTTGAAATTAAAAGTTACATACTAAATCAACTGAAATTAAAAGTTACAAGGGAATCATAAAAAAAGTAACGCAGGTTCAAGGCCGCAATTCTAACAAATTTGTGGGCGATCATACTTGCTCCTCGTTTAATAGAATAGAAGCTATCATCCTCAAAATTAGACCTGGTACTTATAAAAACCATGAGAATATAACCAACAAGGGAGACTATTACCGTGCTTGCAGATTCCAGATTTCCACCGCTTACAGATCCAGTCCTACAGATCGAATCGTGATCAGGGGTGTCTCCGTTTGATTTGACCTGAAGTAAAGACAGTCATCCGTAAATAGAAAAAGAGACCACCCTGCAATAAAAAAGAAAAATAAAGTAAAAACAGCTCTCATTTGAGAGAATAATAGCTCTCATACGAGAAAGACAACTTAAAAATATAGAAATAAAGAAAAAAAACACAGATCAAGAGATCGAGATCTCAAAAGAGATCTGAATCTTATTGGAATTCAAACCAAAGATCTAGTTTTGAATGATATTCGGGAAGAAAAGACAACTTCTTGGAGAAAAAGAGAGAAAACCCTAAACCATTGCCCATAGTGCATTAATAAAACAAATTCAAAAACAAATAACAAACGCAACCCCAGAAGAATTGATCTTTCTCCAATCCGTTTGTGATTTCTTCCACCCTGTATTGATTCGCCGATGAGTGCCTATAACTAGGAAGAAGTGAGCTTCAGGCAAGGTTCGCCACGCATAGGAAGGAGGCTTACCTTGAGGAGTGTTCCCCAAATCTATGTTTAGGAAATATTTAGCTTTATCGATCTAGCTAATGAGTTACTTGGAAGGAGGCTTACCTTGAGGAGTGTTCCCCAAATCTATGTTTAGGAAATATTTAGCTTTATCGATCTAGCTAATGA
>JBBMKE010230287.1:0-14535 GCA_037834125.1 Lippia alba | reverse complement strand
TACATTGTCAATGATTGTCGTGCTCTTTTGAGATTGCCCTGGGATGTGAAAATTATGCATACTCTGAGGGAAGGGAATGGATGCGCTGATGCATTGGCAAAGGAAGGACATGGTCTGCAAGAACAATTTGTTGCGTGGCATTGGCCCGCATGGCAGCTTGGAGTGTTTAGTTTTGGAGGAGAGTAATTGATTTTTCGGTTGCCTCTCCTTTGAACCCAAAAAAAAGGAAAGAAAGGAGATGAAGTACGAAAAAATCGTTTGATTTACTATCTGATTATTCTTATTTAAAATAGAAAATTTAAATCATTTCGAATTACAAGCCACTTCGGCTCTCCAAAGGGTTGAGGGGGAAATTTTTCACAATATTTTTTCTGTTTATATATATATATATATATCACTAGAATAATCACAAATAAATTAAAACTTAAGTTTTAGAAGGAATTAAGTTAAAAGTATTGAATTTTGACAATTCTATTTGCTTCATTCAAGCCATCTTTAAATGAATTAACACTAACAGGGACTGAAAACTTGTAATCTGATATGCGAAAATTTTAAAAAAAGTCACTTGTATGGTATGGTATTTGTCTGATCCTAGATAATGTGTCAGCTGTGTGTCTATAAATTAAATTCCATCATAAAAATTCTAAAATTTTAGCAGTATGGTGAACATGCCACCTATAACACATGCAACACTTAACATAATTTTGAATTATGAATATATACATAAGAAAATTCGGAATTTAAATTATCTAACAATACACTTGACAAAAGACTTCCTCACGTTCAACAAATTAAGTTTTTTGTCTAAGGTACTTAATTAAATTATGACATGTTCCTATAAATAAAACTTAGAATATAAATTGACATTAACTTTTTTTTTCCCTTGAAACATTCTTATTCGGAAAAGGCTGATATGGGTCCCGATCATTTAATATGTACTGAAAGTAACAGGCAAATATCACTCGGCCCAATCCCATTGGAATTTGGATCTATGAAATGTAATTTCTTGTTTTGGATCCATTTTCATAGTTCGGGTTGGGCGAATGGCTTAGAGTATAAACTTTTTCCCTATTAACGGTAGCTGCATTTTCAGAGATTTAAATTTGAAATTTCTGATTAAACTGATATAATGACAAACCACTAAATTACACCATCTGGTGTTATGAAATGTAATTTCACTGGAACTAACTCTAATATTGTTTGGTTTAAAGATGACACACTTGTATTGCAACTAATGTTGCACTATTCTATAGGTTCGTCACAAGTCTCCTAAGAAAGGAGTTGAAAAGGTCATTGTATTATTATATCTAATTCTGGGACCTAAGTTTTTTTTCTCTGCAGGGTTACTAAGTATAAGGACATCTCATGTGTTGTTGTGATGTACCGTGTACGTTCTGGTACAAATAGTATGTTGCACCTCGGAATATAGGAGATTCAAACTTTTAAAGTTGAAGAAGCCCCAACATTTAAATCGGAATATAGGAAATCGTTTTAACCCCTTTTAGGACTGAAACATAACCCCTTTGCCTCTCATATCACACATTCAACCATGGAAGAAAAGAGAGAAGAAAAGCTCCCAAGCCCTAGCCCCTTCAAAGCTTAAGTTCGACTTCATCGTTCACTTCCTCAACGATCCGAGGTAAGATTCTGACTTCCCTCGGCGTGTGCTTTCATTCTATACGTCTCGTGCTTCTTGAAATCCATGATTGTGTCATTTGAAGAAGATGATAAATAGTGTGTTTATATGAAAATTTGATCCCATGCCTTTAATCTTGAATCATTCTATCTAAGCGTGATATATGTTGCTATTGTGAATGTATATGATGCATATTTGTTAGATTTTGAGTTGTTGGTTGAAGCATGAGTGCACCATTATTGGATCTTGAGAAGTTTGTTAATGGTAACTTGGTTTCTATCTCTTTTATGCCATTGTGATAGTATACTTTGATAAAGAATGTGTATATGAACTTGTACCTTGAATTTGGCTTGAATTAGTTAAGTTCGCATGAATTTGTGTTGTTTGAAGTTTACCTCATATCACCTTGTGCTGCTACGTTTTTTTTCCCCCTGACAGAGAATCCACGGCCCTGGATTTCATCAGGATGGCGAGAATAATGTCCACGACCCTAGATTTTCATGCATGAAAAATCCACGACCGTGGATCTTATCCTGCGCCATTTCTTCACTTCGAACTTCATTTCACTTATTTTTTTTCCATTTCTTTGGTCTTTACCCACCCCGAACATGAACCTAAGGTGTCTTATGAATGTTAAATGATATGGTTTGATTCTATTTGCTCTATTATTGCATAGGTGTGATGTTTTGTTTCGCTTGTTCATTTCTTTTATTCTTTCCTCCCCGATCATGATGCTAACATGTTTTATGCTTATGTATGGATATGAATTGATATGTTATGATGTGTTGTGTATTGTCTTGATGTGTTATTTGTTTCTATTGTATGATATTTGTATGAAACATGTTAGGTATACATAATTGCCTAAGTGTTGAATGGTTGTTGCTTGCATTGCATCATATGCATTCATTCGCATTCGCCGAGTGTCTATATGGTCCATTTTGAGTCTAAGTATGGCCTTTTGTGTTTAGTTTGTTCGAGAGGAGCAGTCCGTTGGTGTCAAGTCACTCAGTAGGTGTCGGTTTAGCTTCGTCTGTTAGTCTGGTTTGCTCACGTGAGTTTTTCTTTCTTTTCGTTACTTTGACCTATAACCTTATATGTGTGTTTGAGCCTGCAAGCAACTTGCGTGCATATATATATATATATATATACTTAGATATGTGAGGGATATGCATTTCGATGGAGTTATCCCGTTTGTTATGAAAACCTTTGAAAACGCTTTTATATATACGTAAGCTACATTTTCATTTGTTTGTTTTGAAAAGGATCGTGTGCGTATTTGTTTGTAGCGAGCTTTGACCTTGAAAGACAGATTAGATATGTCTGAACTTTGAACTTTGTTTGAGGGCCCGGGGATATAGGTAAGGGGCCCCAGGACGGCCATGGGGTAGTCGGGCAATATCCTTGTGTCAGTGTGTTCATTTCCACTTTGAGAGGGTTTGACCAACCACAGGAGGTCGAAGGGAAGGTAGGTTCTCTTGAACTAGTCGAGACACCGTCGAATGAGTAGGTAGGAGTAATTAGCCCCCGTCTCGGTACGAACTTTGAACCGATTGAGAGGGGCGACGGTCCTTTTCTATCATTTGGAAGAGAGGTTGGTTTGTGTGAATTTGAATATGTTTGAATTTTTTTGTACTATTCTAACACTGGGAGCCACCTCTTGATCCCTTCGGGAATAAAGTGCTATGTGCGTGAATAAATTTGAGACATTTGGTTGGAAAATTCATACTCGCCGAGTTAGTTTGAATTTTCTTTTAAGAGTCTTGGATATAGATGGTATCCTTTTAATATATTATGTGAGTTGAGGAGAACGTAAGATCAATAATATTCATAAATTTTCAATCTACTTTTCTCAGTTTTTGATATCTCCTCCCCTAAAACTTCTCCCATACCGGCCGGTTTTACCAAATTATCTCTTTCATTCTCTTATTCTTATGAGCCCGAGACTGTTCTAAAATTTCTTTGAATATGAAACCGTATCACAAGATATCAAACACATCAATCTTAACATGTAAACACCAACCATTCTTTCTCTTCTATACACAAGAATACAGAAATATTGAAATAATTAAATTGTATCAACATTAATACCTGTAACAATTTGTCACTTGCATAAATAATGGAAGCTGCAAGCTGCAAGAAAGTAATTTTTAATGACAATAAGAATTGATCGAATTTATATAAAAAAGAAGTTTGGAATTCAAGCTGTACGGCTCATGTAAACAATGAAAGAGCAACAAACTCCAAATCCTTTTACCGGAGCTTGTAGTGGAACAATATCAACAAAATCTTTCAATGTCTTCGGTTTATTACAAACTTAACGAACCATAAATTTAAGAAACCTATACACGCACGCACACACAAAAATAGTAATCTTATTTCTAATGCAAGCTGCATTTGTTCGCTACAGACATCTATAAGCAATTATGGTCTGGAAATTTCACTTCCTGACACGAGTTTTCTCAATGAACTTGTCAAGTATCCGTAAGTACCAAATGAACACTCGATGGAAAAAGAGAAAATAGGAAAAAAGAAAAAGAAAAGCAGATCATCATATAATATAAAAAGGGCAACTGTAGATTCATGCTTTACTACAAATATGAGTGACCATTTTAAATTTGTTGATTAGTAGGATTTAAAATTAAAATTCATTGATAAGAAGGTAACGAACTTTATGCGGTTTTAATTATTAATAATTTACTATGTTAATCATCACTAATATTAATTTTAAATTTGAAAAGAAGAGTCAATAATTCAGTGCGTCCGGATCGAACTTTAAATCAAAGGGGGTTCAATGGCCTCATAAAAATATAAGGATAGTTCCATTGGACTTGAATCATTGAAACGAATCCTTTGGAAGATTCGAAATTTGAATCAGAATTTTCGAACTCAAGTTATTTGAAAAGGATCTCAAAATGCCCTAATTGCACTTTGGGACCTAAATTTCCATAATCACCAGATAGGCCCAAGTCCTGTATTCAAAACCACCCCAAAACATTCATACATCATATAAATAAGTCCAAAAAATAATTATTTCAAATATATCACATATTTATCAAATTTGCCATGCAACTTCAAAGTCAAATGGATCAAAGTCGAAGTCATAGCTCAAATGAATCAAATTCAAGGAGTTGATCATTCAGATAAGACATATATCACAAAGATGAGTTACCGCCATTGCCACCTTCCTACTGTCAGCGATCATTTTCTGTCTATTTTGTCAGGTAAAGGCTGTCTTCCTTTTATTTCCATCCGCTCGAAAATTTTCATGATGGTACAAGATGAGTTAAGATTACTCTGGAGATCAGGTGTAATTCTTTAAACAATCTTTTTATTTATCAATTTATGTCACTAACGACGACGACGATTCTGAGGTCGGTAATCATATAGAGTTCATCTTGGAGATCGGCTATAATTCTCCAAACAATCCTTTTGGTTTTCTTGTTTTGGTGATGATGTGGATTATGAGGATGATCTTGTGGATGTCTTTGATGATTTCACTATTTTTGATATTATGGAGATTTATGATCTTTGGGGTTTTATTAAGTTAGTTGGTAAGGAGTTGTTGCTCACGAAAATGTAGTTGGTTTGGAGTTTGTTGCTCATATGGAGTTCCTTGGTTTTGATGTTTACCTTGCCCACCCGATCTTGATGATCTCGATCTATGGCTTCTCGAACCTACCAAGTTCACCTAGCCGACGACAAGCAGTAGTTAAAGAATGTTTTGATGTTAATAAACGTTTTGTACTACTTAAAATAATATTTTTTTCAATATTTTATACTTGGTCTGAACAATGTTTTATCATTATTTTGTGTACGTTTTAGCTTAAATAAAATATTTTTTTTGTAGTTCATAAGGTCATTTATTGTTTACAGCAAACTCCTACCCGATCTCGATAGATGGTTTCTTCAACCCACCAGGTCCACGTAGAGTTTGGAAATGTTTTATGTAAAGTGTTTTGTAATAGTTAAAATAACATTTTTTCAATATCCTATACTTGGTTAGGATAATATTTGCCATTATTTTGCATATGTTTTGGCTTAAATAAAATGTCTTTTTTGGTGGTTCATAAGTTTAGTCATTATTTATAGCAAATTCCTACCTGATCTCGACGATCTCAATCAACGGCTTCTCAAATCCACCTAGTTCACCTAGCCCGTGGCGGACACTAGTTCGATAATATTTTGATGTGAAATATTTTGTACTAGCTAACACAATATTTTTTCAATATTCTATACTTGGCCAGAACAATGTTTTGCCATTATTTTGTGTATGTTTTGACTTTAAATAAAATATTTTTGTTGAATGGTTCATGAATTCAATCATTGTTTACAACAAATTTTATTCATTGCTTAACAGGAAATTACACATAACCCCTTGCAAAAAGTTAACATAACATTACATATCGATCACTTCAGGCCAGTTTATTTGAGCACTTAATACTTTGTTAGTTATATTTACCTTTGATTTGGTCATTTTACTTCATTTACTAGGGCGGAGTTCAGCTCATAATCGAAATGTAAGATGGTAAAAAGGAGGCAAGTGAGACTGGGATGGGAAAGATAAGTAGAACTGCGATGGGAGAGGGCAAGTGAGATTGCGATGGGAGAGGCAACTGAGACTGCGTGGGAGAGGCAAGTGGGACTGGGTCGGCATTTTGGCTTATATGTTTTTGTCTTTTAAGAGGGCAAATGTATGAGTTGTTGATTCCAGGTGGTGTCTACATTTTGACTTATGTGAGCAGGCTTCCTGTGATATAAATTAAGTCATTTTTATTTTATTAGATAGCAGGACACTTCAAAGTTATGATTTTATTTAGTTTTATTCTAAACTTATTACTTAACTTGATCTATGAATATTTAGGGATGGATGATGATTTGCAGCCAGGACAGATGTAACCGAACAATCCATTTGTGTTTCCAGATCTGATCGATGATGTTGGGGCTGGAGATGTTGAGCCTGATTTGGATATTATTGCAAAGATGGGATACCATTCTCTGGAGAGCCCTTTCCATTTACCTGAAGAGGACGACTCTGACTCTGATGACAATGATGATCATTATCTTTTTGAGGACTTTGTGGAGTAGGCATTGGACACGTCTAGTGATTTGTTCCCTTTGCACCCGATCGCCACTATATCGGTCGACGACTTCCCTAGCCCACTGGACTCACCGCGTGGGCTAGACGACTAGTTGACTATCCTTATTTTTTTATCGGATTACATTGGATTGTTTTGTTGCCTTACTTTGGATAGTTTTGTTTCACACTCTTGAATTTGTTGTCTGGATAGTTTTGTTCCACACTTGAATTTGTTATCTTACTTTGGATTGTTATGTCTGAATCGACGATAAAAGTTATCTTTCCCTTAAATTAAACTAATCTTTCATTACAATTTTCTTACAATAATACAATTCATATTTTTACAAATAAAAAACTTACATATCTATAAATAAAATAGCCACAAATAAAACTTATGGTTCAAAGGGGCAATCTTTGAAAGCTCCCAATGAGTTGAAAAAATATTTGATTACTCCCCAGTTTCAAAAAAATTTACGTTTGCTCCCCAGATGAGAATCAAAATGTTTGTTTACTCCCCATTTTTCACAAATGTAATATAAAAACTCAAGGATCACGTAATTAAATCCCCAAATGTTGTATATTTTTCAAAATATCATTTATATATGTCATTTGGGGAAAAATATATATAATTTGGGGATTCAGTTACGTGATCCTTGAGTTTTTATACCACATTTGTAAAAAAATGGGGAGTAAACAAACATTTTGATTCTCATTTGGGGAGCAAACACAAAGTTTTTTGAAATTGGGTATTAAACAAACATTTGACCCCCCATTTGGGGAGTTTTCGAAAATTTCTTGTTCATTAGGGGTAATATTTGAAAACTTCCCATCAGTTGAAAAAATGTTTGTTTACTCCCCAGTTTCAAAATAGTTTGCGTTTGCTCCCCAAATGAGAACCGAAATATTTGTTTACTCCCCATTTTTCACAAATGTAGTATAAAAACTCAAGGATCACGTAACTAAATCCCCAAATGTTGTATATTTTTCATAATATCATGTATATACATCATTTGGGGGAAAATATTCATCACTTGTGAATTTAGTTACGTGATCCTTGAGTTTTATACCACATTTGTGAAAAATCCTTGCCTCGGGCGAGTTGCATAGTGAGGAGTAAACAAATATTTTGATTCTCATCTGGGGAGCAAACGCAAACTTTTTTGAAATTGGGTAGTAACCAAACATTTGAGCCCCCATTTGGCGAGCTTTTCCTACGTGATTGCCATTCTCCTGAACGGCTGCTCTCTGCTCCCCCAAGTTCCATTAACGGCCTGATCATGAACTGCTGATTTGCCGCCGCCGGACAGATTTACGAGACGGAGCCTCGCAACAGATGTATGGTCACTTCTGTGGAATTGAAGAGATCTGGACGATCCAGTTCAAAATCGGTTACATACACCGCCATGTCTAGTTAGTCGAAGCTAAGGCAACCACTACCGGCTATATTCAGCGTAATGTATTGATCTTCGACCTCTCTCAGCGACTGGAATGGATATTGTCCTCGAACAACCAACTACGAGATGAGGAAGTTGCGGACGTGCTCGTCACAGGCTAACAAAAACCAATCGGAGGGGGCGAAGACGGTGATGGGAGTAATGGTGTCAGCGGTGGTGGTCATGAGTGCTAATAAGAACTGATTTGACTGGATGGATTGTAAAACTGCAGAAACAATGGCACGATGAAAACGAGTAGTACTGGCATCATCAAATAAACGCTCCGCCACCTGCAACCCTAAGATGAGAAAAAGACAGAGAACAAAAAGGTGTAAGACCGCCATTGAAATGTTTTTTGAATGATTTGGGTGCGGGGGGTTGATAAATATATGTATAGGTTAGAGTATAGCTTACTAGCTTAGGATAGGCGCGCAATAGAGAAGGAAAAATGCGCTGAGTTAGTTACAATTTTTGCTTGACGTCATCCCTGCACGCACAGCGTGTGATAAGTTAAATATATTTTTTTAATTACTTAAAATGGACCGGAATTGGCCTGAAATGTTGGTTTCAGACCCAGTTGTCATAGGTAGCAAATTCTATTTTAGTTTTTTTTTTCAACGCATGTACACCCAAGCGGAGATTCGAATCCAAAACTTTGCCTTGGAGAATGAACTCATTACCACTTGGATCAACCCCTGTTGACTCTATTTTAGATTCTTCTTTATCCAAAAGTAGTTATTTCTGCAAATTAAATGTGAAAAATAATACAATTTTCCATTTTAAGCTAACGTTTAAAACTTGAGTTAGGTTTTAAGCTCATTAATGGGTAATTTTCAACATAATAATAAGTCAAAAATCACATGATCAAAAAATCATGTAAGGCTCATCCAATAATTTCATTATCATATTTGGCGCTCTTCTGGTAAAATGACTTAAATACCCTCACCGCGCATGATAACTCCTGAACACTACCATTATTCGGGTTCTAATTTAATCGAGTCAGGTCGGATCATATCCAAGCCATTTGAATATTCAATCAATTTTAAACGTTGACTTTATTGGTGTTAAGATGTTCCAAATCACGATACATGTTACTTGTGAAAATGTAATTAGACTAATTTGGTCAAATACACATATATCATGATCATCAAAACGAATAATTATGTATTGACCAAAAAAAAGAATAACTAAGTAATTTATAAATAATAAAAAGAAGGAATAATGATAAGTTAGATCAATTAGCGACCGTCCGTTTACTTTTGTGCAATTACATAGAAATAATAATTCGTCTATAAATTAAAAGAATTACGTAAGAAATCGTCTTTAGTTCTAAAATCAAGCCACAACATTTCATATTTTATATAACTTTGAGGACCGGAGTGCAATTCAATACAATAATGGTAATTATGTATAATTAAGTTATTTTCCAAGGGCGTGGGAATAGAAATTTTGGTTCCATCAATAATAACTTATTTTGCAATTCGGCCCCAAACATATTTTTTTTTTGGAGGAAAAAGTCTCAAACTTATTCAAGAAACAAAAATTAATCGCACGTTATTATCTTTCTTTGCAAAAGTGATCACATACCCGTTCATCCTTTTACAGAGTTAATTGCACCAAAAAACCTTATGATATATCTAATTAGCACTCAAAACCCTGTGATTTGAAAATTCTCAAAGAGAACTCTGTGATTGTAATAAATTAGCACTCATTTAGCATTTCAAACCCGACATTCGTAGTTGTAGGGTTTTGAGTGTTAACTTTAATACAATCACAGGATTTTCGGTGTTAATTTATATAAACACAAGATTTTCTTTGAGAATTTTCAAATCACAGAGTTCGGAATGCTAATTAAGCATAACACAGGGGGTATCTGTGCAAAAAAAAATCTCCTTTTACAAAGAGAGGTTAAAATATGGGGTAAATTTGGCTATTTTGAATAAATTGGGGTGAAAATTGAGAAAATGGGTTATGTCATGGCAAACTTATTTGTGTTTAAAAATAAGCAAATATCTATACTATATATTAAGTGTTAGGAGGAGATGTGGTGTCTTGGACTCTTTCCGTTTCTGCCTCTGACACTTAATAATATATTTTTTTTGTCTTTGTAACCATCTTTTCTCTTTTCTTTTCTCTTTTTATTTATTTATTTTTTAATCTATTTTGTTCTCTTGAATTTTCTTCTTCCTCTTCTTCAAAATTTTTTCTAATGTACAATTTTTATCTTTTTCTCCTAAAATTTTATATTTTTTATTTGTCATAATTTAATAATTATATTAAAATTAATTATAGAATAAATATCAATAAAAATTAGTCTTAATATATTTAAATAATATTATTATTTTTATTTGCACATGCAACGTATATGCGGCATTTACTAGTTGAAATTTAAAAGTGTCAGTGAATAAATAAATAAATGAATAAAATAAGCACAAACGTGTGTGTAGAGTAAATTATATTTACCACCGTTGAGGTTAGTCAATTACAAATTAATCTCTCATGAGAAATACAATAAGGTCCATAAATATATGACACTTAGAAAAACACGTTCGCTTAAAAATATATGACACTTAGAAAAACACGTTCGCTTAAAAATATATGACACTTAGAAAAACACGTTCGCTTAAGGTTTTAATTGAAAGACGTAGTTTTAAGGGTATTCGTCTATATATGGGTTTATATGTTATTTTCTTCTCTATGTCAAAGTGGTTAATATTGACCAGTTGTTGCCTTCATCCTCCATCTCAATATTCAGTAAAATCCCATAAAAAACTGCTGCATATTTTGTATATTTCCACCCTAAATCAACTCTACCTAAAATCAAGACTTATACAATTATTCACAAAATTCCACCGTGAAAACACCCAGATTTTCGTCCTTACATTGCTAGGCTCACACTCACACATCTGCCACTCCGTCAGCATAAGGTAAGGGTTTGGTTCAGAAGAACTGGAATTCATGGATTTAGGGTTTGATAGGGCTGAGTAATTCAGGGAGGTAGGGGTTTGATTGAGAAGAAGTGGAAATTCTGTTTTTCCCATGCCTGCCGCGATCTTAAACCTCTTCTTAGAAATATATTAAAACAAGAAGAAGAAAGAACTCTAAATTTAATTTGGTATTT
Organism: Lippia alba; assembly: GCA_037834125.1. Taxonomy (NCBI): domain Eukaryota; kingdom Viridiplantae; phylum Streptophyta; class Magnoliopsida; order Lamiales; family Verbenaceae; genus Lippia; species Lippia alba. Next base: position 3,268 of record JBBMKE010230287.1, on the reverse strand, counting down.
TATAAAAACGGTTAATCTTTGTTTGTACCCAAAAAAGGGGTGTTTAACACTTTAATTCGCGACTTTTGAATTTTTATATTTTAGTATGCAACCTCAGAATTTTGTTAGACTTATGTGTCTAATATCGACCTGTTATTTTCTTATTGGTCGGTTGAGTACACGTATCATTTTTTATTGGTCGGGAGTACTTAAGTTTTTTTTTTGGTAATGAGTCGGGAGTACTTAAGTGCAACACAATTCAAAGATTGGGTTAAACTGTTAAAATTTTTCAAAACTTGGGGTGCAAACAAATATTAACCCTTTTAAAAAATAAGTTGTTTACATCCGTATCCCTGTGAAATTGGGTAATTTTAACTCATACCCCTTAAATAAAAATATTACACAATTTATCTTTTTAAGTTTGAAGAGTTAAATATGAACACATTCCGATCGGATTTTCACAAAAAAAAAATTTGAATTAATTATATTTCACTATTAGTTAGTTTTTTTCAACAACTTACACATCATTCTCAAGTGACAAACAAGTAATTTATAAAATTTGTTGAAAGATCAACATATGATTTATTTTCTTAAATTGATATTAGTTTTTTTTACCTTGAACGAATTCCTGACAACCACCCTCCAGAACTTTAAAAGTAGGCCACACAAGAAAAACATCATATATGTCCCAACAGTGCGTTGAACAAAAATTTACCAACAACAATTACAATTTTAGATGAAATAAAAATTAAAAAAAAAAACTACCAACAGATTTGTAATTACACAAACACAAAATACGTTATTACGAATTAGAGGGAGAGAAGGAAGCTAATAGTGTTGTTCAAATTTCAAGATTTGTGGTTAGGGATGCCAGTCTATAAGGAGACTTCAGCACACACAATTAACACAGTAATCCAGATATGCACTCACCTTGAAAAGAATTCATGCAAGTGTTCAATGCTATGATGCATGGACACGGACACGACATGATACGGATACAGCGACAAGGATTTTTTTTTTAATTTTTCACGTGAGGAGTGTCGGACACGGTGTCAGACACGCGTGTCCGACACGACACGACACGGCACAGAAAAATTATATTTTTAGAAGTATCGGTGCATTAGAGGTTCAATGTAATCAGAAGTCCAATTTATTGATATCATACGTCCAAAATTACACAAGGCCCCCGAAACATAAATAAAGATCAACACAACACTTCAATAAAATGACTGGTCAGCTTTAGAGCAAAAAGGTTCACAACTCAGAAGTCACAAAAGTAAACCTTATCAGAATGAAACATAAATTCTGCAAAAATAGAAATAGAAACCAAACAAGAAGGGGCAGAAAAAGAAGAACGAAAAGGAAAAATGTTTCCCGATCACGAAAAGAGGCAAGCAATGCAAAAAGGAAAAATGTTTGGGATTGTGTGGATACCTTAAAGATTGAGAAAGGCGGGCTCCATGCTGCTGGAATCTCTTTAAGGTGAACAATCTGCAGGAATGCTTTGTGTAAGATTATGGCACGTAAACATAAGGTTCAATTTGACATAATTAATCATCAAAATATCAATCCCACTTCAATGTACTTATTGGCAATTATTCTTTCCACGAGTAACTTGAGCAACAAATGCTTACAATAATTAACAAGTATTTTGCAAAATACAAGTTGGATTCATCATTTCTTGATCATTCAATCTGAATACACGGGACAAACTTGTGTCTTTAGATACAAGGGCAGATGAAACAATACATGCATTATGCAAGCAGTCAAACTAATTCGCACAGAAATTTATACTATATACAAAGATGGTCCTTCACATGAATAAGTGGGAAAATCTCTGATCAATCTAAAACATATAAATTTATCGTAAAAACAAAACATAGAATTTAACCTTTCGGTCATGAAGAATCATCATAAACCTCCTAGAGCGAACGCCAAATCCTCCAGATGTGAGGTCAATTTGAAGGCCAAGTCAATTAACATAAGCTGCAGTGGTATCAGCCAAAAACTTGATACGTGGATTGTTTGGGAAATAACTCAGTCCCCATGCCCCCATCACATACGGATCATTCACTGCAAATGGGAACACACAAGCAAATACCCAGAGAATAGAGAAATCAAACATTAGTTGACAATTTATCATACATACCACTAACAAATAATGTTTCTTGGACCATCAAAATTATACATCTTCTGAATTTCCCCAGGGGTATACAACATCCTTTATACAAAACAAATTAATAAGTAGATAAGATTTGAAAAGGTAGAGGTAGGGAGGGATGTATGATATGAGTATGACCTGGATTCAGGCACCGCCGGAAATGATGAAGATCAAGACCTTCTTACTCGTAATAATGGAGTGAATGGATACAGTCTCCACCACATGCATATTGTTGATGAACTCCAACTTACCATCAGGAATTGTGTCCCCCACTGCAACCGGAGCCATGGCTGCTTCGTATGCCTTAATTTTCCATTACAAAATAATATTCAAATTAAAAATATATTTCATATTGATTTTGGTAAAATAACTTATATGGCAAACAAATATCTTTGTGCAAGATTAAAATTACTGTCACACCAAATTCTGAATTGCATATGCGCTCCAACTTTTGCCGTATCGGACGGCCACCCAGAGGTAAAAAAAATTTCAAGCCACAATGAAACTTTTCAAGGAAAAAAAAAATGAAGCAAACCTTATGACATTCATTTTGTGTGTTTGTTGGGATAAAGCCTTTGACAAATATTTTGTTTTCTAATTCATATGTTATTCATATAAGGTTAAATTAGAAATTCTAAAATATATATATATATATATATATATAGTTGAGTTAAAAAGGGAAGAATGCAACAGCTCAAAGGGGCAAAAAGTCAAGCACATGCACGTTAACAATATAATTAACTTCTTAAACTTAAGTGGTGAATCAAATCCAAGCCTATGTCAATTAGCAAATAATATGTATATATATATATATTCAATTAATTTATAAAAATTGTAAAACTTTAAAGACGTCGAACATGCTATCAATGATATCCGCAATACTTCACATAACTTTGAATTATGAATACATACCAAAAAAAAATGGAATTTAAATCATCTAACAATACACTTGAGAAAAGATGTCATCACATTCAGCAAATTAAGTTTTTCTCCAAGTTACTTAATCAAGTTAAGTCATGTTCTTATAAATGAAATTTAGAATATAAATTGATATAAACTGTTGTTTTGTTAAATTTAGGGATCCAATTGTAATATCCGAAACTTCAAAGGGTGTTAAATGTAATAAAA
>JBBMKE010230176.1:0-14535 GCA_037834125.1 Lippia alba | reverse complement strand
GGACCCAAACGTAATCGAAGAGGCTTGTGTTAAGCGCAGCCCCCAAATGGGAATCGGGAAACGGGCACTGTGGAGCACCGGATATACGCACTTCTCTGCCACTATTGTAGGATTTCAAAAATTTCACTAGATCGGCGTAATACGGCGACGGAATTCCCCGTTCGATGTATAAATCTATGCCGTCCAACATCGCATCCCCCAGCGGTCTGGTGCTGGAACCGCCGCCGAGAAAATTGTTCCATAAATAAACGGATAAAATTTGAGCATCTTCTCTGGTATTGAGAGTGTAATTCCCGCCTGCGCCGCCAATGGAGAGCATAACTGTTACGTTTCGATTCTGGCAGGATTGGATTTCATCGCCGAGGGAGCGGCAGAAGTTTGGAGCTCGAGGATTGCAGTGGCCGGCGAGGTTGAGTTCCGGTGTTTGGCCACCGCCGAAAGTGGTGAGAAAGCCGATGTTGACGTAGGAATATTTGCCGGTGGCGCATAATTCGGCGAGGGTGCTCTCATTTTTGTGTTGGCCCCAGTAGACGCCGATGACGGGGCCTCCGCCGGCGGAGGTGATCCGGAGAAGGTTGGGGAAGAGTAGTAGAAATATTAATTCACGTTTAGTTGCCATTGTTGACTTGTATGACTCTGAAATAGTGAAAATGTGTTAGGTTAGACACGTAAATTAGTGTTAGCTTTTATCACTAATTACACGACTCTAATATCTTTGGTCAAGTCTTAGTCTTGACGTCTTGTACCGACTCTTGTCGCTTGTGAAGGGTAGTCATTTTCCGTCCTCCATAAAAGATCGTCTCTTGGAAAATTATGTGCAAGACAAATTTTTTAAGAAATTGCTCAATTCTTTCCTTTATTTTAATCATGTTAGTGTAGCTATTTATTGAATTTTTAATATTTGAATTTACACTGCTTCCGCGTGTATCCGTTAGAAGTTTTGGGTAGAATTATGTATATCATTGTCATTTTATTCTCGTAGTTTTCTGTTTTTCATATTGAGTTTATTTATCAGTCACTTATTTAATTTTCTAATATTACAAACCATAATATAATTGAAGAAACCAGAGGTTTCCAATGGCTGCGCAGAAACGGAAGCAACAAAACTAGGGTTTGGATCTGGAAAAAATATTTCTTATTCAATAATGGAAATTACACTTACAAAGCATTACAGAAGCCATATAAATACAAAACACGTGTCCAACGGCTAGTAAGGACGCGTGACAAAAACGCTAAACTAAAAGAAGCAAAAACAAGTACGACACTAATAAGAAAGATAAAAGAAAAGAAAAAACAAATAAATACAAGAAAGTCAATAATAATAATATTTTTAAAATATTATTTTATCGTGATATATTGTATTGGATATTAATATCGAATGTTATATAAAATACTTTTCTTTTGAAAAATTAAAAAAAAATATGTTTTCGCATGGCGATATATGTGTGAGTGTATAATAGGTTATAAATTAATATTTACGGGTTAATTTTTGTTTGCATCCTAATTTTTGAGAAATTTTACTCTTTAGTATCCAACCTTCGAAATTTAAACTTTAGTATCTAACTTTGAATTTTATTACATTTAATTGTCCGATTTCAAATCCAACCATCATTAAAAAAATAATGCATGCCATTTTTTTATTGGTCAATTGCACTTATGTGCAACAAAACTTAAAAGTTATATATAAAAGTGTAAAATTTTATAGGTTAGGTGTTAAAATATAATTTTTTTCTTTAAATTTAAAGTGCAAACAAAAATTAACCCTAATATTTATATTGTGATTTTGGACACGGGTTTGAGTGAATTCCAATTCATTGTCTCAGAGACTTCAAATAGATGAATAACAAAATAAACGTAAAATGATGATGTTGCCACCCAAAACCCTCACTACCACCATATTCACAACCTTTACCACGGCAAGACCGATCCTTTATCATTTGAGTGGATGAGAGATGACATGATGGAGCTTTCTCCTTCAAAAAATCTAAATCCTTATGAAGCCGTGTCGAACACTCTACATTATTGTCCGATACAGGATCCCTATGTGTTTGTTTATTTTTTTTTAATTTAGGGCACGAATTAGATATGTCGGATATTTGTCGTCGGAGGCAAGGGCGGAGCCAATTAAGGCCAGGGGGCTAGAGCCCCCCTTGGCCCCCTCCCCCATCCCTATTCCAACCCCAACCCCGAACCCTTCAAAATTATTTTTAAAATATAACTATTAAAAAATTAATTAATATTTTTTACGAGTACAAAATTTTCTAACTATTATATAAAATAAATTTTATTAAATTTAATTCAAGTTTCACTCATATATAAAAATAATTATAATTTTAAACTTTTTATTAGATGTGTCAAACACATCAAGAGAAAATCAATATATTGTATTTTTATGGAAGGAAAAATTAGAGTAATATATCTTATTGTATAAATAGTTAATGTATTATATAAATATTAAAGAGATAAAAGATATCATATCAACTATCAGGTAGGTAATTTTAATCAAAATCTAATTCTGTTAAATTAATATCACAAAAAATTTTGATTTTCAATACATATTATTTTAATAAAATATTCAGAATTCGAATTTTAATTTCGAATATAAAAGACTTAATAGCTTTTTTTTATTCAACTGACTATGTTTAACTTATTTATAATTTATCGAAATATTAACTACTACACTCGATATTATAATCTCGAAATAAATTTTAGTTTTTTTTTTTAATAAATAAGGGACCATATTAGTATCTGTACGTGAAAATTTTAGTTTAAGAAAAATGGTAGGAGAAAATTGAAGGGAAGACGAATCGTCGAAAATAACTATCATTTATGAGTTATAGTAATCATTTTCAAGTCATTATTATTTTTTAATATTTTGAAACCTAGGAATTTTCAGGCCCCACTGATGAGAAATCCTGGATCCGCCGGAGGAGTATCTGTGTCCGAAATTGGCCGGAGAAATTTTACAGAGTGTCCGTGCATTAGAGATCAGGGATCACCAATACCTAAAATATATATTTAAATAATTATGATTGATATTTATATTACGGAGTATCCGTGCATTAGAAATTAGGGATCACGACCACCATATGTTGTACAGATACGGACACGGCGATATGGATACGGTGACACGGATTTTTTTGTGAATTTTTCACATAAGAAGTGTCGGATACGATGTCCGACACGGGTGTCCGACACGACACAATACCGAAAAATGATACTTTTAGAAGTATCGGTGCATTAGAGCGGCGACCACTTAAAATATTTGTTTAAATAATTATGATGGATATTTACGTAAATTTAATAATGCATTGATTGATATTGATTTGTTTGTTATAATTTTCTATTCCAAAGGAAATTTTTGTTATTCTCAAACAAATAAGTTTATAACAAAATATACATAAAACTAAAATATAAATTAGAAATCCATGAAATATCTATTTCAATTTATACTTATAGATAAAAAATAAATATTATATTAAATTAAAAAATAAACCAAGAAAAATTTAACTAAGATTACAAATATATCACCATATTTTTAATATTATTATAATTTATCTCCTAAGGGTAGGATTGAAATTTTTAAAAATAATTTTGCACGTCATCAAAATTTAACACCATTATTAACGGTTGGGACAATTTATGAGAATGAATGTAAACCTTAGGGGGATATTCGTAATTTCTTGAACCTCAATGGAGAATCCATATTTTCGCCATATCTCAGGGGTTGTTCGTAATTATATTTTTTTGTTAAATAATTTACGCTATATATGAATTTTTTCTTTTAAATAATTCTATGTTCAATTATACATGAATAGTAACACAGCTCAACCCTAGTACTCCACGTGGAAACCTTCCATGGGGACATGTGGCCTCTAATTGACATTGTTCGACCGTCTCACTGGAACCTCAGAATCGGTGATGGCCACACATGAGAATACCACTCCCAAAACTAATTCAGAGTTCAAAGTCTTCATCTGATTGATAGTTCAAATCATCAAACTCAGTAAGTGGTCACGTAACCCACTATCCCTCTAAAGAATATTTTCCAAGTCTTGGTCGGACCACAATGCATTCAAAAAGGTTTCATTAACATCTTTCTAATTTGAACTTTTAAGTCATGAAATAGGTTGAATTACACGTTTTATTTACCTAGACCGGAAACCGAGTCTGTCAACACAACTTAACTCTGGGTTTTGTAACCTAGATATGGAACTTTTTGCATCAATCTCAACCATGATCTATTATACTTTTACAAATACCATTATAACGTATTGTGTCAGATATTATGTCATACACTGTATAAAAAAAAAATTAAAGAAAAATGGGGTCGTCAGCATCACACGCATTCAAATATAGGAGTTGGAAGAGAGCATACAATCATACGTGACTTAGAAAATGTAAATATGGACTCATTTAGAATTCTAGCTTCCACTTAATTTCTTTCTAACTGATCATAGACACAGTAGCAAAGTGGAAAAATATAGTTGACATTCGCCAATAATAATTAAATTGTCTCCACAATATCTTCAGCGAAGATCTCTGTCTCTACATATTCCGACGATGATGGGGAGATGTCTTGACCGGACAGAGTATTAGGAATAAACAGAGTTGGCTTGGGAGGAATCTGTAAGGATTGAATACTTCCTTCTAACATTTCCACGGCCTTAGAAATCGTTGGTCTATCAGATGGAGTTGTCTGAATGCACTAAAATCCTACTAAAAACATTTTCCTAGCTTTCTCTCCATCCTCTTCAACCATCGCATCACTTAGTTTCTCCGTCTCGGTCAGTACTTGTAACACGCCAAATTTTAAACTAAAGAAAAATATATGAGTTAATTAAAATATCGGGGTACGTTTAGAAATTTATCAATGCGATTTATCAAACCAAGTGCTATTCTGTGTCTAAGACATTATATTTAATAAAAACGTATACATTCTTGATGTGATTATTTTACGTTTGATAAAAAGAAAGAAATAAATTTATTATGTGAATTAGTTATAATTTAGTTAACCAAAATACCGAACCTAAACTGATCTCTTATCCTGTTACTTAAAGTTAGTTGCGGAAATATATATGTATAAATATATATATTATGGTAACACTAAATGTTTAACTATGATTATTAATGATTATTTGTTACGTCAATTAATATAATTTAGTATAATATTTATGTTGCATGTATACATATTTAAATAATATTATTTCCTACGACCTGTGTATGTATACATGTGAAATAACAAATGAAAACTTAATGATTAAGTTTGAATATTAAAGATCATTTCTATTCTGGAAACTGCACAACTGAGAAGTCATTTTTAGCCCTTTATTTTGAATAAATATATATATATTCAATAAATTGTTAATAATTATTAAGTTTACAGCTGGCAACTTTGTAACTAGTTATTCAACACCTAGCCTTATTCATTTTGTGCATAAGCCACGTTTCAAATTTGGCAGCCACCATCATCTCATTCAGCGTGCCTCATCATGTCAACAGGTGAATATTAAATAAAATACATGGAACAACATTCTTGTTTAACAAAATCTAAGAGTCAAATATGCAGTTATCTTTCCGAACACTATGTCCCTACCACAAATAATATGAAGTTGTAGTACCAGATTTTGCCTGATCGAAACTTTTGTATTCCGCTCCTCGGCCAAGTTGTCCAAAGTTTTTCATAAACTAGCATACTCAACATGTAAGTCTCTCTTAACTACTTATCGTTTAAGCTTTACGTTTGTATCTTTGGGTATGTTCTATTTTAACTTATGCATTTCATAATGATCAACTACTGATTAATTTAATTTAGCCTTTATATTTTATTATTATTGAGTTTATGAATTTGATTGAATTAATTTTAGGATTTATATATTAGCATAAGTTTTAATTCAGGATTTATGTATTAGCATATGTAACCTATGTCTAAATCATAATTAAAAGGAAGAAAAGCAATTCGTTTATGCATAAATGTATAATTATGAAATTATAGGACAATATATAAGAGATAGATATTATGGAAGTATCTGTTTGCCAGTCCATAATACGTTGCCCATAAGATTTCTCTGACATACTTATTTGAATATATTCACACGTGATTTTGTAATCAGACAAATACACACTTATTGGAGAATAATTCCTGTTCACCCAAAATTTAGTAATTACCTTATAATATTTGGTTTCCAAGAATAACATTTAAATCGGCACAGAGACATCCTATTGGCTATTAATTGTTCATGTAATTTGTTTTTATATGTTGTCCATAGTTCCGGTTGTGCGACTGATGATGCAGTAGTTCTTGAGAAATGATCTGTCTGGCAATTATAATTGTCATATATAATCTCACTATATATGTATTAGTGGTGGCCGAATTAGTTTGAGTTCTCAGAAATAGAAATTAATACCCAAAGTCATTAATGAATTTAATGATATTGTTCTGTATGTTGCCAATCTTAGTGCCTCATAAGTAAATTCCCTTTTTCGTGTTGGTCATGATAGTGGTTAGTTAGGAAATATCCTGTATCATTTGTGTTCTTATTTCATGAGTTTATTATTAAAGTTTAAGTACAACTAGTTGGTTAGATATATTCTTGATCCCAACTAAATTTATTAGAGATCTGAAATTCCTTGATTAGTTTGAGAAATAAATTACATATGATATGATATTAAAACACTTACAGTAAGTGGCGAACCAATTTGATTGTTAAAGAAAATGGGAACTTATTTTCTAGGTATATATTAATGAAATCAAAGATTCATAAATCACTGTATACGTTATGGATTAATCATAAGTATAATATGATGAATGATCTCTAAACTAAAATCTTAATTACCTAGTTACAGTTTTAAATTATAAATATCTTTGTATGTTTACTTAATTAATAACTTGGAAAGCTATTATGAATAAAGTGTCTGATACTTGATTTAAATGCAAATACTAAATGAATTATTCTATTATCTAAATTTTATTTTGTGCTTGATCAAATTATTTAAATGCTTAATCCTAGTGTGGTTTATGTAATAGCCATACATGTCAGTTGTATGTCTGGTTGTAGAGTCGAGTTATAATTTGTGGTTGTGTGTGTCACAGGTGTTCCTAAGGAGGAGCCCTGATCGTGTTGATCGTGTCTTTCTTTTGCAGTTTGAAAGCAGTTTAAGGTGAGGTATTAAAATGTTTTCAACTGGAGCCAAAATATATATTATGTAAATATATATATTCTTAAAACCCAACTTATTTATTGATTTGGTTTTGACCGGTCGATACTATATATATTATTAGATGTTTTGTAATATTTAGTACTTTATTGAAAAATCGGATTCTCTTATAAAAATGAGTTCTTTTTATATTATATATATGCGTTGAGTGAATGAAAAGTTTTGATTTCGAACTGTGAAACTTTTACAAGAAAGAAAGTGTTTGAAAGTGTGAAATTGTTTCAAAAAGCGAGTAATGATCGAATGATAGAAACCTTGGGGACGCCCTCGGGGAATATGGGCCCGGAGTAACTAGTGTGTGAAGCCCGAAGGTGTGTGCCAAAGGCTGATCTTGCTACGTACTTCAGTGAAGCTTTATACGGGGAGTAGCCAAAGGTTGACTACAATATGTATAGAGTGAGGTTATTGGTACCAGGGCATACTTGCCCCTAAGTGATCAAGTGGTTAGTTGGGGGACACCTCGACTAACAATTGGAGGAAGAAGGTTGGTTTCTTGTTTTGTGTTCTTTGTGCTCAAGGTGTGAAAGGTTGGAGACCTCGCCTGTACTCGTCGGGTTATTGTGATTGATCGATCGTTTTGATTATTGGTTCACAAATGTTTTCTCACAGCTAAAAGCAATTCCTTCTTATATGTTTACACTTTATTTTCGAAAAGAATAAAACTATGAACTAAAGTTGTGCTTTTGTTTATATATATATATAGCCTTCTCACTTAGTCACTTTGACTAACGTCCCTTCTCTTCTGGTTTTGGCTTCAGGTAGGTGTGATTAGGCGACATGTCAGGTCTAGGTTGTCCAGTGCCGTCTCGATAGTTTGTTTTGCAGTTCGGTGTTTTGGAACTATCCCCTTCATGGGAAAGTCGGTATGTAAAGGTTCTATAACTGTGTCAAGTACGGTTATTGTTTTGACATCGGCCTTATCGGCTTTGTAATTGAATTTTATGTCTGAGTATTGTCATCTTTATGCTTCCGCTATGCTTGTGTTTGTTCGTCGCCGCCGTTCGCTGAGAAAGATCTCGGGTGAAGGCCTAAAGCTAACACTCGGGGTAATTTTCAGTGCGGGATGTGGCAGGACAACATAATTTATCCATTTGTACATTTTACTTAACTAGTTAGGCTGCGTTTACTATGCCTTTAAAGACTGGTTGGGATATCTAAATCCGCCTTTACAAGTCTTTAATTTGCAATTTGCAATTCTAATTATTTAGATGGAGCCTCGGGTTAAATGCGAGAAAATGATAAGTTACATATCTCACCCAGATGGAGGTTTTCATTTATCAGTTGCTCAGAAACTAATTAAATGCTAGAAAATGATAAGTTACATATCTCACCCAGATGGAGGTTTTCATTTATCCGTTGCTGAGAAACTAACTAAAAGTACCTTTTTGTCCCTTATTTCACACAAAATTATATGTCCTTTAATATTTCCCATCAAAAAATTTTCCTAACTAAGCGTAGGCAGATCCGCAGGAAAGAGCCATGAGGAGTACTAGAGTAGAGCCGCTTGTTCTTTCCTCCCTCAATTTCCTCATTAATTTCCGCAATCTCTACAACAGCATCTTGCTTCCAACCGCCTTGAATCGCATTTTCATAAGCTCTCTAACCTCATCACTCCGACTACGACACTGCATCTCTTTTTCTTCTTCTTGTTCTTTCCGGTATCCAAGCCCAAAAGCTGCCTCCTCTTCTTGTTGTATTTGGTCCCAAAAGCATTGCAGAATGACTGAAAAAGTCCAGAAAACAAAGATAAATATATAAAAAAATAATATAAAAATAGTTTAATAATTAAATTTTTTTTGAAACTCAAACACTCAAAAGGGAATATTATTGAAAATCAAGATGAACCATAACAAAAACACAAGGAAAAAATAGGAAAATTATTGCAAGTCAAAGCCGCAATTCCAACATATTTGTGAGCTATTACAATAGCATCACGTCTAGTAAAATAAATAGACTCCTTCAAGTTGAAGATCCGATTTGGGTGAAGTTCCGCGGCCAGTTCCGCAGCCGCCTTTTCTCGGGAATGAAAAGAACACATACCTTGACCTACAGCAGATAACTCGGCCAAAAAATTTCTCGGAGAATCACAGAAAATAATAAAAAAGAACCTACAGAAACTAACTAAATTTCCATACGGAAGGGACAAAACTTTCATACAGAAGAGATAATTCAAAAGAACTGAAAGATTACATAACATAAAAGAAATAAAACGCAAACTTTGTAGCCGATCTGAACTGACGGTGGAATAGAATTGAATCATCCAGCGGTGGAGTAATGATAGTATTCTCCACCACTGAATCGAAACTTCAATTAATTACTTGGTCTTGAGTTTGAATCACATGAAATAGGGTTTTAGTAAAGAGTTAGAGAGAGAGAGGAGAGTTTAGAGAGGAGAATTAGGGTTTTTAATTTGTTGATTAAGATTGTATGAAATTTGTTGTTTAATAATTAATTAATTGTATGGATTACCTTGGGTCCAGCTGGACCGCCTCTCCAAAGACGAGTCCTCGTTGTGCGTCAATCGCTGCAAGTTTTGAGTGAAGGACCGCCATTTTTCTTATTATCAAATTCAAACTCCTCTTCTTGATATAAGCACATGAAAAAAAAATCATTTGAGATCTGACTGTGGTATCCGAAAATCATCTAAGATCGGGAATTAATTTACAAACAACTAGTGCCAAATCGAATTAACCCTAGACTAATCCCCCTAATTACACATGCCTCAAAACCAAATTGAGAGATTGAGCGACAATTGCTGCAACTTTTATCCTCCCGGAGAGATGTGCATAGTGATGAGGGAGAGTTATGAAATGTGAGTTATCCAATTTCAAAAAATATGAGTATATTGGTAAAATGATGTGTTAACCAATGGACACCAACCAAGCAAGGTAAATAGTGGCCTAAATTGTGATAACTCAAAACTTTAAAGTAAAAGGTCCTGGTAGATAAATAATCCAACTTCTTTTCAATTGCTAATCCATTCCCGTCGTTTTCCAACCAAGGAAAGTAAACACAGCCTTAGGTGTTATCTTGATTGGATTACCTTTTTACTTTTCTTGGTTTGCATTCAATGGTTAATGGACCAAATTACCAAGACACCTTCCACTTTTCCCAATTCAGTAATATTGAGGGACAAATCAATAATTTTAAGTGTAATTTGGGGGATATTTTTGTACCTTTGCCTTGTCTAGCCAGAATGGATAAATAATACCTCCAAATTTCAAAGATAAATATCTACCCATTACTTATATTTAACGTGGGGCTCCATCTAATTGATGGAAAAACTAAACTACAAAGTAAACTCTTGGAAATAATGGTATATTAGTTTCAACCACCCTTTAGTAGAGAAGTAAACGCAACCTTAATATATTAGGCTTTTAGGCTTCATTTACTTTGCTAGAAAGGGGGGATTGGGGTAGCTTAACCCCTCTTTTCAGCCTTTTACTTTACAAGTTACAATTTCTTCTCATTTCCCGGAGTCCCGAGTTAGTGGCTGGAAAAGAGCATACAAATAATTAGGGGTGTACATAAACCCGCACAATCCGCTTAATCCGCTTAATCCGCCCGGTTGAAATTTAAAAAAAAAATAACCGTGGTTGAAAAATATTCCAACCCGCTACTTTTCGGTCGGGTGGTGGATTTAATAATTTAAATCCGCCTAACCGCAACCCGACCACTATATATATAATCAATACAAATGTTATGTATATTACATAAATTTTGCATATATATAATATATATTTTTGTATTGAACAAATATTATACAAGTTTTTTGATAAATTATATAATTATACTACATGATATATATTTATATGATTATATTATTTATTTGATATTGCATATAATGTTTTTCATCTATTATTTTGAAATGATTATGTATTTGTGTTGAAATAGGTTATTAAATTAGAATAAATTTTCATATTCTTTATAACTTTTTGGTTATTGAATTAAAAGTATGACTACAAATATATCTATTGACAAAATATATATAATGTGGTGCCCCGACTCTTCGGCCGTACAGGTAGACGTATGTGTTTACCAATGTGCATGAATTAATTGTTCTTGAACTCTTTGCTTTTACGTGAATTATTTGCTCTTCGTTCGTAATTGATTCGATTTCTGAATTTCGTGAAATTTGAATATGTTGGAGAAATATGTGTTGTGATTTTGTACGCGTGCTCGTTTCATGCTTTTGGTTTCGTATTATGTGGTTTTGAATTTCATTTCGGTAATTCAACTAAAACAGGGGCTAAAGAGCATTTAGCCCACCTTTTGGTCCGTTAACATATCTTGAGCTCGGGAATTCAGATTCGAATTTCATCACCTCCGTTGAGCTCGAATCGACGATTTAGACTCAATGGTACTAGCCTCATATTTTTTCTAAAATTATTTAGACCTCCGAAAACTGATCGAAACGAGCCCCTTATGCTTAAATTATAACAATTGAACCTAAAGGACCCACGTGCCTACTCTAACACACCTAAAACCTACACCCCAACCCTAGCCCACTTGGACTCACTCTCTCTCTCCCTCTATCAGCAACCCCACGCACCACATTCTCTTTCCCCTACCAAAACACTTCAACTCCAAAAGAAAAGAGAAGGAAGAAAGCCCCCCACCTCATTTCTCCATTGTTGCAACCTCCAAGCTCAAAAACCTTCATTTTTCTTGCATTACTCTTTAAGGTAATTACATATTTGAATTCCTTGTGTTCTTGTGCTCATTTTATGGTAACTTTTGCAAGCACTCTCCATGCTTTATGCATGAGTGGGAAATTGGGTGAATAGTAAGGGTTTTGGGAGAATTTGTGATTCCTTGAGCATCTTTAATTCTTGTTGGATGTTCCTATGAAGTGTATTTATGATTATATGGATTTGTTTCACTTGGTAGTTGCCTATGGGAGGATTTTTCACGAATGCTCTTAATGGGTTTGGGTGAAATTGGAAATTCCTTGCGCTTCTCTTGACTTCCATAACTTTATATGCATTTATGATG
Organism: Lippia alba; assembly: GCA_037834125.1. NCBI lineage: Eukaryota > Viridiplantae > Streptophyta > Magnoliopsida > Lamiales > Verbenaceae > Lippia > Lippia alba. Next base: position 2,322 of record JBBMKE010230176.1, on the reverse strand, counting down.
ATACTTGATGCTTATTTATGGGGTATTTATGAATTCTTTGGTTGGTGGTTGAATGGGTAGGTTATGCCATTAATGCTTTTGTTGGGTTTGAAGGGGAATGCATGGATACTTGGTTTGATGCTCAATTTGTGTGAGATATGTGTTAGATAGATGATTCTTGGTATGAGTGATGGCTTTAACTTGATTTATCCCCGTGGAACCTTGATCCCCTTCTTCCTCCTATTTGTGTATGAGTAGTATGTTGGAGTATGGGTTATAATTATGAGTTTTGATGCTAAGAATGTGAAGAATTGGTTCGTTATGCACTCATGTATGCCAATATGCCTCGTTTGCGTTCGCTGATCACTTGGCTTGAAATCTTTGATGTTTGAACTTGGATTCTCACTTCTTGAATGCCTTTGGATACCTTGATGTGTTAATGTATGAGTTTATAACTTTATGAAGGTGTATGGTATGAATTTGAAGTGTTCTTACATGATTGAAACTTATTTTGGCCGAATTGGTGTGAAAATGGGATTTTTGGCCGTTTAGGGTTTCCAATGGCCGTTAGAATTTTGGCCAGGAAAACCCACGGCCGTTGGTTTTCAAGGCATGAAGATCCACGGCCATTGACTCCTTACAGTGGCGTTCGACCGTTTTCATGTGTTGTTTTCTCGTTTCTCTTCGCTCGTATAAGTTTTTCTCACCCCTATCATGACCCCTATGTATTCTAAGCTTATGGACTTATGTAATTTGATATTTATGTGGAATTTATTATTCATTTTGTTATGATTTATGAAGTTATGTACTCATATGGTCATGAACACTTGGATTGATGAATGAAACGCTTGAATATGAGCCCTTGAGGCATTTATTGTGCACATGAACTTCTCTGTGCCATGAAATTACTTCTTATGCCTATAATTTCATATTCATCTCATAGCTGAGCGTCTTATGTGGTCATTTGAGTCTCACTTCACCTTTCTTGCACAGATTTGGGTCCGGGGGGAGACGAGGCCCGTTCGTGAGGTTGTTGTTCTTACTTTTGCCTTGAAGGTGGGTTTCTCTACTATTTAGATACTCTAACCCTATATACAACCAATGTGCAAAGTTTTAGCCAAAATTATATTATGTATATAGAGTCTTTTGGAGTAAACATTTTCAAAACGTGAAGCCCCTCTTGTTTACGAACCCTACCTTATGTTTTGGCGAATTGATTGAAGCCTCTCTTCTAGGGGCTTAGTGTGTGTGGTGATCCGAGAAGTCAAGGGCCGACGGTGAACCTCGTATACTAATCCCAACTAAATTTTGGTGATACCGGACCCCGCTAGGAGGTTTGATGGGGAATGGGAGCTGAGCGCCATTGGGGGATTTATGTACCCCCATTGGACTATGATTGGGTGGTCGAGTCTTGCAAACTCGTCCACCACCTGGATAAGAAGGATTTATCATTTATGATTGTGCACAAAAGATTAAATGTATGACAACTTATGATTTATGAATTATGATTTATGGATACACGAGGTGTAAAAAGGAGACTTAGCCTTTCGCCGGGCTCCCTTATGCCCTAATAATCGATTTATGAAATAAAATTGATTGTTATAATCCCACTAGATGAGCTTGTTCTCTTGCCCACTTGAGAAATCTCTTGAAAACGTCTTTTGGGATTATAGCTTGCATGAATGTGGTTTAATTATGTCGTATTATATACTTATGCCCTGTTTTATACCCACCAGTCTCTTTTAGACTGAACCCGGATCTTGCTCAGTTATTTTTGTGCAGGTCAGGGAGTGCTAGGCGGGAATAAGAGTCTTGTGGAGTCTTGCATTAGTGTCTAGCACTTCCTTTTTGTCACACTCATATTTATTACTGTATTTATGCCATCGACGCCTGTGGCGCTTTACATTATTATTTTGAGGCTATGAAGGCCGTGGTACATGTATTATTTTCGTAGAACCCGTGGCTCAAATTGTCAAGGTGATATGTATATATTTGCTTCTACATCTTATTGCTTAACTCTGATTTATATCTTAGTCTTGTTGGATTGTTTGGTTCAAGGGTTAGTCCCGCCTAGCCTAGCGAGTGTGTTGTTGTAGCACCCCCAAACGAAAGGCACCACATCCCCCGCACTAAGACCCGACATATGTACGAAATGGAAAGTCCGCACACATACCAAGTCAAAGCCAACGGGTGACAAATCAAAAACCAAACCTAGGCTAGGCGGTACGTAGACCCCGTACTATGAGATATGGAGAACCAGAGTGCAGAAGCGATATATAGTAATACGGGATATTAAAAACTTCAAGTACCAAGTATAGCAATACGATAAATCATGCAATTGCA
>JBBMKE010230066.1:0-14537 GCA_037834125.1 Lippia alba | reverse complement strand
GTTTGCGGGAATTGGCCAATTCAATCAAGTGTCACATGAATAAGGTTTCGCAAAGCCCAAAAATTCCTTCCCAAGTCAAATTATAAATGTCAATTAGTGTGTGTGACTCAGCGCCAAGATCAATCTCTCTTTTCCTCATTTATCTATTTTTTATTTTTCTAGAAAAACATAATTAATTATATAATTTCCCGCTTAATATTGTGGCGCCATTTACGCCAGAATATTGACTTAGACGATATTGTAATTTAGCAACTTTCCGAGGTTGGGTACTAATTCATCAAATTTTAAAAAAAAAATTAAAAAAATTGGGTACTAAAGTAAAACAATCTTAAAAAGTTGGAATGTAAATAAAGATTTAACCCTAAAATTTCGTAGGTCAGTTGAAATGGGAATGTGGACTCGACAGAGAGCACTCAATGAGATTGGCCAGTGTGATGTTACACTTTATTATCCAAACCAAAAAAAAATCATGTCAATAAAAAAAAAATCATGTCAATGTATTAAAATCATGAATACAACATGACATGAATATTATACTAGGAATTTTTCTTTAAACATCACGAAAAAATTATTTGACACGACACCATATATTAAAATAATAATTTTAAAATTAACTAACGAATCACTGTTTATTCAATATTATAGATAAAGAAAGGAAAGAAAACTATTAGTATTACAACACAAACATAATTACTATTTCATACAAGAAAATTTTCAAGCTCTATGCATATGAATATCCCCGTATAATCACAGAATTTGTTCTTGGAGATTTGTACAGAAAAGTGTAATGCAAGTAGCTTAGCTTCAAGAACTAGTTCGCAAGCTTTTCAAGTACATCTCCACAGTATTTAAGCCGCAGAGTTGCTTAACCACAGGCAGCATGAACATACACAGCAAAAACGTCGAATCAGTCCCTTCAACAGCTCCCCAAGACTTTAGCTGCTTTCGAGCTTCGTTAATGGCTGCTCTTGCAGCACTGTAAATTGATACGGCCAGAAGCAATGGAGGTTCACCTCAAGCTGCAAGAGAAGTTGGGGATAATTATACCGCAGTACCGGCATATACTAAGGTTTGGTCCGATCACACAACTTCCGCTGAAGTCAGAGAAATTACAAATACTTCCCCGGACATCCTCGAAAATGGGCTAATGCATGTTATTATAGTCATGAGTTTAAAATCAAATGCTGATCAGTGATTGCCAAGATCCAAATGTGATATAAATCCCAGGGGATGTTTGTGTATTTAGACATTGAGATATGACGAACCAAGTTTTTGGTCTGATCTCGTGATTGGTTGGGGCAAAGATTATGAGACAAAATCCTCAGCAATCGATCTAGTCGCTAAGCATCACCGAGAGACTGGCAAGAAGAATTAAATCTCTCAAGATCCACGGTTGTCGTACAAGCTCCACTCCAATTCTTCAGTTGGAATATGATAGCATACATAAGTATTTATATTCTATTCATTAACTATTATCTGAGTTTGAACATGTTAAATTTATTCTAGATTGGTATGATAATATTACAGATTTGTTGCTTGCATCCGAAAATAATGGAATTTGTGAAACCAAAAAGTTAGAATTATGTTTTTAATCGCTATACATGAGTAATATTCACATCCGATAATTAGTCAATTTATGTGTAACAAATATTTGGCAGAGGATATGCAAGTGGCTGGAAGAATTGTGAGTCAATTTATGTGTAACAAATATTTGGCAGAGGATATGCAAGTGGCTGGAAGAATTGTGAGTGTTCTTTGATAAACGAATGATGTATTTTTGTAAATAAATATAATTATTAGATGTAGATAACGGAAGAAAAAATGTGCAAATACCAAAGCTGTTGCAAAATATAATTATTGTCCGATTTTTGCTCGCATTATCGCTATTTATTAAAGTTAAACATTATGATTAGGTAGAGCAGATGGTTTTTACCCAAATTCATTATATACCAGATTAAAATAACAAATTCTATTTTGTATTTTATACATGTATTTAAAATTTTGACACAACTTCCTTTCATGTACATTTGAAAAAAAAGAAAATGGGAAGTAGTTTATGCGTAATAATTTTGCATGTATATTTATTTATTTATGTTGCTTTTTTTTAAGAAAAATATTGAGCGAATCAATGAATTAATTTGATTAAGTAGTACGAGCAACGTGCAACGAGGTCCTGAGAAATCGGACTTGTGCCCGGAAGAAACAAGCAAGATAAGTTTTGATCAATCTTGTTCGATCATATGCTTTATATATTGATTTATATGATCACAATTTTGAGTTCTTAATGAAAATTAATGCTTCATTAATTTTATATCAGGGATAAATAATTCATGCTCGATTTTGTGTGCATTAAGTTTAATAACGGAAGAAATTATGTATTTTTTTGCACGAATTTGTCATGTGATAAATGTGTGAGACTTGTTTTACTTCGGGTCCCGATCGGTAAGGGCGACCACATATTTCGGATCCTGATTGGCTAGGTCAAATACTTACTTCGGATCCTGATCAATTAGAGCAAGTAGTACTTCGGATCCCAGTTGCTAAGACAAGTAATACTTCGAATCCCCACACTTTAGGGCAAGTATTTATTTGATGCCGACCCATAGGGCAAGTGTCTATTTTGGATACCAACCCGTTAGGGCAAACATTGGGAATTGTATTTTCATATGTGTTGAATAAAAATTTCAATAAATTCGAGCATAAAATATATTGTATTTCAATTTATTTTATGAAATAAGTTGTGCTATTTTTAATCAATTTTGAGCTCTCGATATCATTGGAACTTATAATTTTTGTTGACAGACGAACATGAATGATTGAAGGAGAGATGCATCGAACATGGACATTTTGACGAGCTCCATTGAAGGAGAGTTGCATCGAACATGGATCTTTTGACGAGCTAAAGAAAATGATTATAAAATGTTGGGCTAAACCTTCTACCAATCCCCTCTGTTATACGAATATAGCGGTCTTGGGGGTGGGGGGGGGGGTGGGGGAAGTAGTGTTGGGGACATACCCTAAAGCCTAAGGTTCAGCCCAACACAATCCCCTCTATTCTACAAATATAACGGACTTTGGGTTGGGTGGGTTTGGAAACATACTCTAAAGCCCAAGGTTCGGCCCAACAAAATCAAACCCAAGACTCAACTCATAAAGCGAGCTAAGAATTCTACAGGATCATAACTCTGATCAGATAACTCTAATCATGATAATCTTTATGATAATCAGCAAACGTGAATAATTAAACGATAAGAACAGCAAGTCCGATATTCTATATAAACGACCCTTATGACGAACCAAGCTTTTGGTTTGATTTCTTGATTATTCTCTTTGAAACTCTGACTTATTTAGGTAAGATCTTTGAGGAAAGAGTGATTGATCTTTAAGGGTTCTAACACCTAGCTTTTGATCTCTGGCTTACTTCGGTAAAATCCTTGAGGAAAGAGTGATTGATCTTTAAGGGTTCAGGTTAGAACTCATCAATTATTTTTACAGTTCATAAATATATTCCAATAAACTCAAATTTAAATCTAATTTCAAACCGATGAGGGAAAGTGTAATTACTGCGAACCCAAAGAAGTCACCAGCAAACCTACCATGGTTTGCCGGAATGGCGCTAGAATGGGCAGAATAGCCGTTCTGAAACGGGAACGGCAGCCTTCGTTCTGCTGTTTCAGTGTGGAACGTTTGATGACTTGGAACGGGGTTTCTCTGCCATGGAATGGCATCCCGTGGCATTATAACTGCTGGAACGGAACGGATTGGAAAGGAATAGGGAAGAACATGGATAGATATAAATAGCGGCTTTCTGCAGAAGACGACGCACCACGAAACGAATCAGAAAGAAATGGGGAAGAAGACAACGGCTTTCTGTAGAAGACGACTTAGATGCAACTAGGCTTTTTATTTATTGAACTTAATGGGCTAAAGTATTTAATCTTTAATAGGCTATAGTATAAAAGTGAGTAATGGCTAGATTTTATTTTAACAGACCGAAATTTGAATTTATAATTTTATTTATAATATATATTTTAGGTTCTAATATGCATTTGTGCATTTTCTTTTAATTTTGCTTGAAACAATATATTCCACATGTGAGTGGAAATATGGAATCTTGCACAAAGGTTCAAAACAAAATTGAAAAAAAATGATAAAGCACATAAACTTTGAGAAAGAAATTATTAAACAAGAAAAATGACATTAAATGCTATTTAAGATGAAGCATATAATACAATTGAAAATTTACGTATAATACAAACTAATGTTAACATAAATTGATAAATGAATAAGTTTTAAACATTTTTTGGGATTTTATACATCTTTTATGAAGTGATCGCGATTTTGCCTCGACCATTCCGCATCATGGCAACTGAACGGAACAGTGGCCTCCGTTCCGTTCCCCGCGACGGCAACGGCATTCCAAGAAATTTAATTACAAACAACATTAGACATAACAGAAAGTCTAAAGTCTAAAACAATAGAAACAGCATTAGACATAACAGAAAGTCTAAAACAATAGAAAGCATTAGACATAACAGAAACTCTAAAGTCTAAAACAATAGAAATAAGGAACATTGATCATGATATCAAAACGAACAACTCTATCTAAGCACCAGGTCAGGTGTTATATCTTTTCTCTTCGTTGCACAACTTATCAAAAAGAGTCTCTATCAATTATGAGTACTAGGTTAATGTGATGAGACACTAAAGTATAAGGTTTAGGGTTTAAATCCTTATCTTGTAAATGTAGAAGCTAGATTGAGAGTCATTCTAATTGTGTTTGGATCTTTGTCTGGGTTTAGGTTTTAAAACATGTAGCAATTTGAGTTCAAGTTTAATCTTATATACTAGTAATTTTGCACGCCAAAACATATGTAAAATATTATTATTTAAACATATTAAATTAAATTGTTCATCTTAATATAAATTTAATAATTATATATTAATAGAAAATATTTAAAGTATAAATTAAAAATTAAAAAAAAGTAAAAAGAAGATTGAAAAAAGAATAAAAATTAGATTAGAGAAAATTAGGATTAATATATAAGTAACTAATGTATAGATTGTTATTTGAATATATATTAAATAAAACTTTTTATATTAATATTTATTTTATAATTATTTTTAATATAATTATAAACTTAAAAAATAATACATAATATAAATTAAAAGTATGGAGAAAAAAAATTATATAATAAAAAAAGAGAGTAAGGTGAGAAAAAAAAATAAATAAATAATAAGGCTACCAGGATATATTAGGGGTGAACATAAGCCTGCACGCGCCACCCGCCCAAACCGAACCGAGCCGCCCGTAATTCGTCGGTTTTTTAATTTTATTTGTCAAAGAATTGAAATTTTAAAATAAATTACCAAATTTACAAGGATTGTGCTTCCTAATTTTCTTAAAGAAAGAATACGAATAATATATCCTAAAATCTATATTCATTAAAACCAAATCAATCTCAAAATTAGTGTTTTCTTGGAGTTGGAGTCTTGGAGATTTAAGTTTTATCTTCGTCTCTAGTTTTTCGGTGGACTGTGACAATCGACAAGGTTAGTACTTAGAAGTTTAAGTTTTTTTTTTCTTATTTTTTGATTTTGTTATCTTCAATCTTTTTTATCTATTTTGTTTAAATTTTGTTTTCTCGCTTTGTTGCATGTATGCTGCAAATTTTCAATTTTCTCTTATTTGAGATTACACAAAGTTGTTAGTTAGGCTTGTAATTTTCAATTTTGTGTTGAACGCAGTTTTTATTTAGAGCATGACAAAAATTATAATTAAACTTTCTTGCAATTCATAGTAGCACTTTTTTTCAACTAGTTTACATATTGTGTTAAGTTTTATTTTATTTACAGATGGAGAATGAAAAAAAATAGCACAACTCCTAATTTACCGTCAAAACCACCGATACCTCCAGCAAAATACTGTCACTACAAGAAAACTGCGGATTACCGACGACACTGTCCGTCGGTAATCCGTCGGAAACCGAGATTACCGAGGGATTACCCAAGAACAATAGTTGTCACATAAACCCTTGTCAGAAAACTTTACCGACGGATTACCGAGGGATTACCGACGGAAATCCGTGTAAAAAAAAAGTGAGGAAAAAGTGTACCGATATCCGTCGGTAAAAGTATATACAAAAATATATTCAAGCATTTTCTGACGGATATTCCGTTGGTAATCCCTTGGAATGTATTAATCCAAATTGTTTAAAAGAATATTCCGACAGAAATTCCGTCGGAAAATAATAATGCAAAAAATAAAAAAAATCGGAAAAAATTAAAAAAATACTAAACTAAATCTTGTATAAATTTGTCCATTTGATTTTCAGCAAACCATCTTTCAACAAGAACATAAAAGAACACAAAATTCTTACAAATCATCTCTCATCAAACAAATTATTTAAAGAAAAATATTCTTACAAACTTAAACTAGACAAATTGATATATTCTTTAAAAAAACATACACTTCTGTAATTGCAGTTTGGATCATAACAGACAAGACTTAGGCAATCTTTACTTGTTTGTAATCCACCTAAATTGGCCTAACTATAGTCTTTAATGTGATACAACATAGATTATAGTACACTATATTTCATAAAACTTTTCATAGATAAGATCAATGAAATGATATATTACGTGAATATAAAGCTTCAGCTAATTACGTGAACGTCCGGTCTCTCGATCAGCCTCACCACAGATCTCTTTTCTTACAGCAGCTGCACAAAATATTTTAGTACTAGAGTTACAGAATGCATATCATAGTTTGAATCATTATTTAAGACAAATACTTACCAAAATCAGTGAATCTCTTCCTAGGAAGATGTCCAAACTCTGCATATTCTCTACCTTCATCAATCCTATGAAATCAACCCATAAACCCATGGCTCAATCACAGAAAGAATTGAAGAAGCAATCTGCATTTATGTATAGGTACAAACAAACCACAAAACAACGCAAGGCGAGAAGCTAAAACATGAAAACATGTATAGGTACTAGTGCAGAAAATTTCAACATGCGCACGTTGCAATCAAATAAGCATATCTCCTTCCTTGAAATGAATTTTAATAAACCGCAAAATTCCTAGAAAACTAGACAAACATATCTTTCCAATGATATAAGGCTCAAATTCTGATTCATCCCGAGTAAATACCAGTTTTATTTTAAACATGATATAAAACAGAAACATGCCTGCAACAGTACTAAAGAGAGATGATGGTTGTTTCCCTCATCAAGTGGTCCATCGAACTAAGCCAGTTTGACATCAACTTCGAGCCTCGCACAGCCATCCAAGCCCAAGCAGTGGCATACCTCTTGGTAGAACGTTTCGGATTAGACTCTCCATCGCTTGTTGACGAGGGGCTATGGTTGTTGCACACTGATGGTTCCTCGACCTCACAAGGGGGAGGGGGGGGGGGAAGCCGGGGTGACCCTCAGGGATCCCCATGGAACGGAGATGGATTCTGCAATCAAACTTGCCTTCCAAGCCACGAAGAATGAAGCCGAGTATGAAGCGCTCATACAAGGGCTCAGAATTGCTCGAAATAGTGGGGCCAACAGGATAACAGCTTACGTGGACTCCTAGTTGATTGCAAGTCAGATTGATGGGACTTATGAAGCTCGAGAAACCATCATGGTGTGTTACTTGGCAAAAGCAAGGGAAATCATCGCTGAATTTAAGGAATTCCACTTGCTGGAGGTCCCGGGAGCGGAGAACGAGCGCGCAGACGCCCTCTCAAAGTTTACATCATCCATTGATGGGACTCGTGCATCACCTTTCTCAGAACCGAGGGACCGCTGATAGAGAAAGATGAACCACCGAGGCAAATAAACATAATTGACCCATCTGAACCATGCTGGCTCGATGCCGTCATATTATTCCTTCGCGACGGAACCCTCCCGAGCAACAAAGTCGAGGCAAGAAAGATAAGAAACAAAGCTCCCAGGTACTCTCTAGACGACGAGGGATGCCTCTTCAAATGCTCGTTTCAAGGGCCACCCATGAGATGTCTGAGGCCCTCGCAGGCTAAGGAAGTGTTAAAACACATACATGGTGGCAGCTGTGGAAATCACTTGGGTGGTTGGATCTTAGCTAAGAAGGTGTTGAGGAGTGGATTCTATTGGCCCTCGGTATTGCAGGATGCCATCAACTACTCCAAAAGATGCCCTAAATGTCAATTCCACGCAAACGTCCCTCAACTCCCAACAACCCAGATGATCCCTGTCGACCTATCTTGGCCCTTCGATCAATGGGGCATTGATATCGTGGGACCCCTTCCTACGGCGGTCGCACAGCGAAATTTTGCCATCATAGCAGTGGATTACTTCACTAAATGGGCCGAGGGAGAATCTGTCGCAAAAATCATCTTTCGGACGGTCAGAGATTTTATTTGGAAAAACATCATCTGTCGCTATGGTATCCCGAGGGTACTTATCTCAAACAATGACTCTCAATTCATTGCTGCACACACCCGAGATTGGTGCTCAGAGTTTGGAATTGAGCAAAGCTTCACTTTCGTGGGCTATCCACAGGCTAACGGTCAAGCTGAAGTGATAAACAGGACTATACTTCAGCATCTCAAAATGATGCTCGAAAGTAAGAAGGGGGAATGGGCCGAGAAACTCCAGGGAGCCCTCTGGGCGTATCGGACTACCCCACGAGCGACAATGGGCGAGACTCCTTTGCCCTGACGTACTGGTCTGAGGCAATGATACCTGCAGAGCTCGCTCAAGAGTCTGCACGCATAGCCTATTTTGTGCCCATTGCTAATAACAACAATCGAGCGCTGGAACTAGACTTGCTCGACGAAAAGTGTGATACCACTTGGGCTCGCATTCACAAATACAAGGCAAAGGTCACCTTATAGTACAACAAACGTGTCAAAGAGAGAACCTTCCAACTAGGAGACATAGTTCTCAAGAAAGTTAAGGTCTCTAAGCACGTGGGTAAGTTGGACCCCAACTGGGAAGGCCCCTTCAAAGTCTTACAGGTACGAGCGAACAACACCTATCTGCTAGAGACTTTGCAAGGCGAGCATTTACCCTGACCATGGAATGCTTGCAATCTCAAAAGGTTTTACGTGTGAGTATTGTACTATTCCCTGCGGGGAAAATTGTACCTCCTCTTAATGAAATGGAAAATATGGAATACAATTACTTAATGCATTTTTTAATTATCTTTCATCTTATTTTCGGAAATACCTCTCTTTCGAGGGTTAAAAATGCTAAACTCCATGTCGAGGGAACTCCACGTCAAAGTAGCCCTATTCTACTCTAGTCCCTAAAAAATGAGCGGACTCAGTAGGCAGAAAAGTAAGCAAAACCAGCCTAAGGATTCGATCCTAGCTTATGCTCATGATCCTTCGACTGATCACTGCATGGAAACCCTTTGACAGATAGTTCTTATCCTTTGACGGATCTTTATTTAGAAATCCTTTGACGGATTGTTCTTTGTTACAAAACTTAGCAAAATTCATAATATTTTCTAAGTTCAAGTCATTTACAGACGCAAACCCCTAAGTCATTTCCACTCTCTAAGGTTTTCTATACTTAGCATATTTCTGGGTAATTTAGATTTCTTCCTTTACTTAAAATTGGCCAGGATGATCCCCAAATGGAAACACCCTCGAGCCCTCACAAATCAACTATAGTATTCTATCAGGATCTACACAGTTATGTCACTAAGGCATACATATGCCGGCATTCAAACCAACAAATATCAACAATCAACCACAATTGTTGCGAAGAAAGAAACATCTACTCAAAAACATATGAGGCTTTCATTCAGCAAATACGGACATTGACGTAAGTACCAGTGAGTGATATGAAGGAAACTAAAGGGAAATTGTTCAAATACAAAGAAAATATTAAAAACAAGATTCATGTAAGGAAATGCAAAAGCGTAAGGAAGGATGAAGAAGCAGGGGCATCATCTGCTTGAGCACTGGAAGTTGAAGGTTGTTCCGGCTCTGGAGGTGCCATGGATAAAGGGATCAGAGCCAAGGGTTTACCACCCTGTGAGGGACGAACCTCAGCCTCTTCTCCGAGCGTCTGCTAGCCTTCTTGGGATCTGTGGACTGCCAGGAAGTTATCCTCATATTCTTTGACCAAAGCCTAGAATTCCGGCTCAGCTACCTCTTCTTCACCTTCCGCATCGAGGATCTCTTCAAGATTCTCATCCTTAGACATGTCGTTCCGAGGGTCCTCTTGAGCGTTTGAGGGAGCCAAGCCGGCCTTGATCAGCTGACCAATTCTCCTTTAGAAGAATAGTGTCGCATTCGCGAAGCAATGGATATTGGCCATAATGTCAAATGCTTTGGACTTAACGAATTTCTCTACCTCTTCTTTCATAGTACGAACTTCAAAGGTCGCGACTGTTTTTTGGATTTCCTGAAGCTTTTCCCTTGAGTCCTTCAACTTGCTATCCTTCTCCTCGATGGCCTTCCTCATCAGCTCATTATCCCTCGTCAATGCCTCCTGCTCACACTTTCACATCTCGGTAGAGTCCTTAAACTTGCAGTCTAGGCCTCTCCATTGCTCGTCCATCTGGCGGAGGTCATTCTTAGTCTTTGAATGCTCATTTTTGACCGCCTTCAACTTGTTGGTTAGTTCCGTTCGCTCCCTTTACCAGGCTGAGGGATCATGCATCCTCGCTTGCCTCTTGTACTTCGTTTTATGAGCAGCGTACACCTTAGCTCGTTGCTCTATGTTTTTTATCCTCGGGAGCACCTCCTACAGGGTAAACGAGGAGTTAAGTAAACATGGGATGTTCAAAAACTTAAGTACGGAGAAATACAGAAATAATTGTATTATAAGGGTCGGAGATAATTATTGCGATCAGGGCATAGCTCGCGTCTGCAGCAAGCACCTCGGCTGTCTGATTGATTGAGCGCCAGGCCCTCTCCTCATCAAAACTGGCCCATCCTCTGGTTTCCTCTTGTAACAAGCATCCCCAACAGATCAAATTTCCAATAGTCCTCTTCCTCAGATGACGAGGTGTACCCATTGTCGAACTCTACGGGTCCCACCTACACACTCTTACCTTTTTTAAAAACTTGGCGAGGGTCCGCCATTCTCTTCCTCTTCCTCGAGGGCTCCGATCTGCCCTCATGGATCTCCACGCTCGAGGCCGCTTGGACCACCACCTCCGCATTCTTCCTCGGCAGAGGAACCTCTATAACCTCTTGAACTTCAGCGTTCTCCGAGCCTTGGTTCTCCGGCTCATCCACCAAATGTCTCTCAGTGGCTCGGACATTCTAGCCTCGAGGGCCCTCTTGTTGTTGCAAGCTGGGTTACGGTTGAGGGGCCGGCGCTGCCGCGAGCGGTACTTTCAGTAGCTTTGCAAGTCTCGTAGCAGCCCTGCCTGCCATGATCACTTCGATCGCTGCACAGCATAAAACGAGCATCAAAAATCATTTACACAAAGGAACAACAACTAGGGAAATGCTAAGTAAAGAGGAATTGAATGGAAAGATGCTCAAAGTTAGTAAAACAGTCAGTGAGGGTTAGTTCCTAGTTCTAACCATGTTTCTCCACCATCCTCGGGGGACGCAAAAGGCCAAATCAGAATAGTATCTCTTCATTCTTCAACAGGCCCTTCTCTTCTATCACCATTTTGGTTTCCTTCATCGCGAAGGCAACACTCCTCGCCCAACTTTCGAACGCCATGTTGGGGGGCCTCACCCTAATAAGTGATTCATCCTCGCCATGCTCGACCCACTTCATCGGGACCCCAAACATCTCTTCAGGGCCAGTCATGAACAGAAACTTGCCCTTCCAGGTTTCACCCAGCGAGGTCGTGGGCAAGTTGATCATCCTCATGTGTTTCTTCGAGGAGATATAGTAGAAGCCAGCTTCGGGAGAGAATCGGGAAGATCGAGAAATCTGAAAGAGATGGGGTAAAGTTGTTTACGGAGGCCTCCTATCCAGTCGCCTTCATCAGTATTATGAATGAATTGATCAGGGCAATTCCGTTCGGTAGAATTTGTGATGGCATCAGGTTCAGATAATTGAGGATATCCCTAATTTCCTGAGGGATGGGAAATCGCAGGCCTCCTCCAACCACGGCATCCCTGAACAGTCATCCACTTGTTAGGGGGATTATTCACTCATTCATGTTTCTAGGGAGTACGAGCCACTAGGCCACTCGACCAATAATCTCCCTCAACCAACTTATTGAACTCCGGGGTAGTCCATGTGCCCTCAATCTTCCCGGGCGTGTTGTCTGTTTTGTGGGGATTAGGACCCTTATCCTGATCCACGGTACCTTTCCCTATTCTTCTTTTCTGTGGGGGTTCACCTTCTGCCCCCTGCCCGGACGGACTTTCCTCATTAAGATTCGTCGCTACGGTCACGGTATGATCTTGTGGCCGCACTGCTGAGTTAGTGAAGAACCTTCTCCCCCTGCTGCATCATCAACAGTGTATTATCGCACTGCTCGAAGAGCTGTCAACAGGCTGACGCTTGTGCATCCCATGCACTGGTGCGTCTAATTCTTCTTCTCCGCCTATCCTGCCAACGCCGGCAGTTTAAATAGCAACAGAAGTGGAAGTTCCTTCTCCACTTGCTGCTCTCACCGGAATCGCCTCTGGAATGATGCTCCGGCGAGGAGATGTGTGAGGAGACATATCCTCAATCTCCTGGGCCATGTTGCTTATGGCAGAATTGCTGGGAGATTCTCCGTTGGACATGAGATTTGATTCTTACTCAAAAAGGGATTGATCTAGGTCCTTAGGAAACCTTGAATCCGGTATTCACTCTCTCCAGACAACCGATTAACTCACTCAACCTAAAATCTAGGGTTAGCACAAGTTCAATGAGAGATGGGTTACCTTAATCGAAAGCTTGGAGTTTTTCGCTGGAAAACACAGAAATTTGCAGAAGATATGGGTGCTTACGTTTGCTTGAAGGCGTAAAGAGAGAAAATATCTGCAAAATTGGTATTTATACGATACAGGATAAGTGCAAATTCAAACATGCAATCATTTCCCGCATTGGTAATCGCGACGCTTTTGGTAACCGCCCTACGTCGCCCAAGGTTCACGCGCCCACGCCTCCACTCCGCATTTAATGCATCTGCAAAAAGGTGCCTGCTAGACAAGACTGCATTTAATGCGGCGTCAGTTATGTTCGCTGTAGTAATGCTCGCATTGATCTACAGCTGGAAAGTTTGGACCTTTCCTATTCCAAATGGATTCGCTCGAAAGTATTTGAAATTCTACAGTATGCTCAGGTCACACAATGGAATTTGGGGGGCAAATGATGGAGCCAAGATACGCTCGTATCCCCATCGTCCACGTGGGATGATCGCAGAAAGCTCCATGATCCAGCGACAGACCTAAGGTAACGCTCAGATGTCTAAGGCTCGCGGCTCATGCCCAACCGCATTTCCCATAGAACCTTCTGGGAAGCACCTCCTACAAAACCTCACCCTCGCGTGAGTCAACCCTCGCGTTCGTAACGCTCGATGGTTTTGTAACTCCTATCTCAAGGAGCCCATCTTCGAGCATCCCTGCGCTCGAAGGCCACACGAGGGTCTCATTGCTCGAGGGAATAATCCCATAACCGTCGCTGCCACAATAGCTGGGCTTAACTGCCTACAAGGTGAAAATGACACGTGCACGTCGCTGTCAGGCCATCACACTTTGACACGTGTCTAGGGCAATACCATTTCGGGACCACTCGGTTAATATTACCTGATTACCCTCACCCTCAAACTATAAATAGAGGAATTTCACTGCATTTTCCTCAAGCAATCTTCACCTGCTATATTGCCTTTCTTTACATACAAGAAACACACACTGAACTGAAAAACCTCATTGCTGCACATTCAAGCTCCTTACAGCTTCACCTTCTTCTTCGATGTTACCCTAGTTGGTAGAATTCACGCTCAACGGGAACCCAGTTCCTAAGTCTCAAAACGCCTATGATGGTCTTTCCTTTCACCCAAATAGAAAGTGATGGTGTTAATTTCACATCTTACCGATTCCGACACCATCAGAATTAATTATTAATTTATCGTTTTTCCAATATATATATTTATATCTATATAAATTTTTACTTGAACTATTATTTTATTCTAAATTGGTATAATTATATTTTTTCTTATCTATTTATTTTTCAAAAAATTGTAATTGTACTAAAAATAATTATAAATTAAATAATAACATGAAAATTTTGATTTAACATTTTTTCTTTTACACCTTCTCTTTTCTCTATTTTTTTTTTCTAACTAATTTCTCTTTTCTCTCGTCTGGATTCAATTCTTTTATATATATATATATATATATATATATATATATAATTTTAATTTTGTACTAATATTTTAATTTTTTTTAACTAATACCATATTATCTTATGATATTTGTTTCTTTACTTATTTATCATAAATTAGTAATTATATTAAATATAATTGTAAAATATATATTAATATAAAATTTAATTTTAATATAATTAAATAATAGTTTAAATAAATGCTCAAATTGTGGTTCCCTCCAAATAAATCTGTTTGGCATAAAAATCTGAAAGAAATTAAC
>JBBMKE010229957.1:0-14542 GCA_037834125.1 Lippia alba | reverse complement strand
TTGTCCGTTCGCCGGCGTACTTCTTGGGTGCTAGGTCTCCTATCCACCTGAGAGGCACGACGGTGCGGGGTTGTGGCATCTTTGGGGCGCTACAGAGTGAGTCCCCGTTCACTTTGATTTAGATTCGAGCATGGATTTTACCATTTCATGACCGGGTCTGAGTCTTAGTGCGGGGGATGTGGCACCCTCCATTTGGGGCGTTACAGTCCAGGGCTTGTTTCATGTGTTGTTCTCATAAAGGCAAAGTCCTTAACAGCATCTCGGATTAAGGGAGTTCAAAACATGCTCATGTAAAGAAAACAATCAAAACACGTAATGGCACATAAGATGTGTTCGCCTGTGATTACAATCATTCGTATATTATTCAAAGATTGTCTGTGATATAGGGAAAGTCCCAAAGCATATATAAGCTTTCTAGGGCACTCTTCCCAATAGGTCCGACGCAAAGAATAAAGCGGTTGTCTCAAAATCAAAATTCGGCAACTAACAAATAAGAAATCATCGGCCAAAGATGACAAACGGTCGATGAAGCTTTACATGTAAATTCTATTAGGGTTGAATGGGATATAGATTTTGCTCTTCTTGGGGAGAGTACCACGATGGTAGTGGTTTTAACTCTTGGATTCGGAGTGACGGAGGAGAAATCGACAGTTAAAGTTCAACTTGATCGGAATATTCCCGAAATATTTTGCCGAAAAAGTTGAAACGGGTTAAGTGCAACAACTTTGAAAGGTTATGGACCAAATCGCCCAAAATGAAAGAATGGGGGGCAGCCCGCCCTACTGCCCAAATACGGGGAGTTTGTGTAACTAACCCTATAATAATAGATCCTTAAATTTCATATATAATGCATGCTCAAAATTAAAATGTAAATACTTCATATTAAGATAAAAGTTCTTCATATAACAGTTGCATAAGACAAGAATTTCTCAATATTTACATATAGATCTACAAATTCAAATATAAATATCCATATAAGAAAATATTTCTTAAATGCTACTAAATAATGTAATAGTTCTTCAAAATCCATATATAGTCCCACAAATATATAAGTTAATACGTCATATTAATATAAAAATCTTTATTTAATAACCAACTATCGTGTATTGTAATAATTTTTCAAAATTTAAATATAGATCCACAAACTTAACTGTAAATATTTCATAAAAGTTCTTTATTTAATAATCAACTATCGTGTATCACAATAGTTTTTAAAAATTTAAATATAGTTTCACAGACTTAAATATAAATATTTCATATTAAGAAAAAGGTTAAACTTTTTTTTACCCCAACATTTGGGTCGTTTTGCACTTTAGTACCCAACCTTTAAGTTTTAATAATTTCATGTCTAACCTTTAAATATTGTTCACTTTAGTAACCAATTTAAAAATCTGATAAAATTTTCCGACCAAAACAGTACACGTGGCAAACATGTGAGTTTCTTAAGGGCAAAGATGACATTTTAATTTTTTAACACATTTAACAAATTAAACAAAAAAATTGAATGAATGAAAAAAAAAAGGAAAGGCCGGAGAAAGCAAACCATGCTCAATTTCATCACACCCAGCTGGGTTTCGCCCATCAAGGCACCAACCAAACCTAAAAGCTACAATCAAGGGCCCAGAACATTACCCATCAACTCAACTCCTAGCATCCCAAATCACCAATAAACATTGCCATGGAACCAGAAAATCACAATTCTTCTCGTAAAATGTTCATCGAACAAAATTCGATAAAAACATAAACAATTACAACACACCATCATGAGTCCATAATACAAATGCAAATGAAAATCCAGACGCATACGCAATCCCAACTACAGACGAAATCATGAAAAATGCGAAGAGCGATTACCAACTATGGATTTGATAATTTGGATTTTCAAAGCAGAAAAAGAACACTTGCCAAATGGGTCATACCCCCTACTGATCTGAATATATTCATCTTTGTCAACCATTATCTCTCTAATTGTAAATAGACCGCAAGAAATTAACAATTCAATTTTTCCCCTTTGCCCGCAAAATAGATTTGTGAAGAAGAACTTGACTTAATTTTCAGAATGGCTCAAGCCCTTCTCTTTTCCCTCCCAACCTTTTCCTTTTTCCTTTTTTCTTTCTTTATTTTTTTGTTGTTTTTAAATGTGTTAAAAAATTAAAATGTCATATTTGCCCTTAGAAACTCACATGTTTGCCACAGGCCCACGTGTATTGTTTTGGCCGGAAAAAATTATTTCGGATTTTTAATTGGGCACCAAAGTGAACAATATTTAAAGGTTGGACATGAAATTCTTAAAATTTAAAAGTTGGATATTAAAGTGCAAAATGACTCAAACGTTGGGGTGTGAAAAAAGTTTAACCCTTAAAAAAAATTAAAGGTAAAACATACTATTTATATTATTTGGGAGCAAATTAAAAATTTATTTGATTGATAATGAACTAAAATATTTTAGTCAAATGGAAAATTTTACGGGAAATATGGAATAGCTCCCCACATGCCATGCCAAATTTTAGTTCAGCTCCCACCCCCTTGAAATTCACTCCTTACTAACTCCTCAATCCACTTTGTTAATTTTATTTCATTCCCTAAATTGTGTGATTTTACCAACATGCCCTTTGAAGGATATGACTTTCCCTCCCAAACCCATCACTCTCATTATTGTTAAATCAAAAAAGAAAATGTCCGACGGTGGGGAGTATTTCTGATCAAAATTCCGACGACGTGAAGAAGAGATTTTTGAGCCAAAAATCGACGGTGGTGGCCGGAGAACTGGGTTTCAGCAACGGAGGTCAGAGATTTCAGTCGTTCAAGGAGTTTCGCTGTCGATCGGAGTCTTCTGCACTAGGGTTTCCGCCGCTGAGGTCTGAAATCGACGTTTAGGGGTTTCCAACGCCGACGAGGACGAGGGCCACAGAAAACTAAAGGTATTTTCCCCAAACTTTTCCTTATTCCCCAGCTTCGCTCCAATACGAAATATCTCTTATTAGATATGCTATTAGGTATTTTTTGTACAAGAAAATGGTTGGGTGTTGATGGAATCTGAATGTCCTGTTTTAGTTGGGTGTTGATTGAACTGATATGGTCAAATTTGTGGGTATGTTGTTTGAATCTAAAAACCCTAGCTTTTCTTCCCCATATTATGCTTGAATACGATATTTCAGTTTTTAGGTACCTTATTATACCAATTTTTTACACGGAATTGTCATTTAGTTGAATAAATTGAAATATCCTGACTTCGTTTGAAGTTCCTTCAGCCGAAAGGCCCTTATTTGTTTGTGGGTTTTTTTGAAATTGGAAACCCTAGATTTTTATTTGCCCTCTTCTGCTCTAATACTATATTGTTGTGTTTAGATACGCTATGTAGTCTTTTTTGTACACGAATTTGTTATTTTAACTATGTGTTGTTATCTTTGGCAGGAATGGATCTCCTTCAAACTTGTTGTTCCCCAGTGGCATTCTGCAAGGAAATGGAAAATATTCGGGTTTTAATGAGGCCCGTACACCATGAAGCCATTTTTAGATGTTCATTTGGTTGTTTCTTGAACATGTCGCTTGCATATGCATCCAATTTTAGAATCAAGCTATTGTTATCCCGATTTGAAATGCAAACCTGTTCTGTGACTGTGGGCCACGATATCGTTGTTCCCTTTACCGCTGTCGAATTCTGTATAGCTAATGGGCTGCGGCATTATTGTTTGCATGTTGATTTACATTCAAAGCTGCCATCATCGACACTTGAAGAATTTTTTGGTAACGATCCAAAGAGTTGTAAGAAGGACAACATTGCAGCTATTATGAGGGAATTGGTGCAGAGTACAAATAAGGATGATGTGGAAGTTTTTTGCCGGATGTACATTCTATTTATATTCTCGACATTAATGTTCCTTCTGAGGTCATTTACTATCCCTAGAGCACTTTTTTGCTATGTGGATGACCTATCTTGCATTGGAGAGTTTGCCTGGAGTGTGGCTGCTTATAGGTTTTTGGTGGGAGCCATGGCGCATCATGTGACAAAAAATTCAGTCTATGGTCTTGTGGCCGGTTTCATGGTATTCAGAATTATATTATATTTTATTGTCTATTATGTGTATACGTATATTAAATAATTGAATATGTATTATGTTTAGTGAAACAGGCTTGGTTTTATGAGCATTTTCCTACGTATGGCTTTCCTACCTCGTTGTGGGCATTTTCTCGATTTTTTAGGTGGCAATCACAAGAAACCAATTTGCCCAGCAACCTTGAAAGAGCCAAATTACTGGATGGCATTCAGATGATTGAGGTAACTCATTTACCATTTTCACTTAATTATTTTGCGTATATTACTAACATCCTTTATTTTTATTTCCTTTGAAGCTTGTGGACATTGTTGCAACTCAAATGAGGGAGTTGCAATGGTTTGAACCTCCCACCTCAAACATAATGTTGAACAGGGGACTATATCTTTGCTGAGGAAAATTGTTGCGAATAAAGAAGAAGAAGAAGGGCATGTTGAAGTCAGTGAGGATAACATGACTGACGGGGTGGAGAGTGAATGGGAGAGTGAGAGTGATGGGCTGAATGTTGAAGAGGAAAAGAATATTGAGATTGAAAGTCATGAAAAGGATGCGGATAATGAGATGGTGGGGGTGAAAAGTGAACAGGAGGTTGAGAACGATGGAAAGGTTGAAGATGAGAATGAGAGTGACAAGGTTGAAGAAACTGAGAAGAATGAGGAGAAGGGAGATGAAGATGTTGTTGTTATATTAACTACTATGCAAGAGAAAGTGGTGGAGAAGGATGCGGAGGAGAAAGAAGAGAAGGCTGAAGATGCTTTGGAGATTGGAGAGACTGTTGGGGAGAAGAATTTGATTGAGAAAGTTGGGCAGCAGAATGTGATTGTGGAGGTTCGGGAGCAGATTTTGAATGAGGATAAATAAGAGAATGTTGAAGACGATAATGCCTGTGGATCCGCCGATTATGCCAGTGGATCCGATTCACACAGTGGTCGTGATAAGATTAGAATGAAGAGAGTTGGGGGCACTGTTAGCTCCATTGTTGCTGATGTCAGATAGAGGGATGATAGGAGAAAGAAAAGAAAATCCGCCGACTTCATTACACCTCCGTCATCCACGGTCCCAAAGATAAAGTAGAAGGTAAGATGTTAGATTTCAGTTATTTATACCACATATGGACAATTAGACACGCTATTTTGTCGTTTAAATACCACATATTGCTAAATTTATACCTGATGCTTTTCATGAATTTATATTCTTGTGTTGTGAAGGTGAAAACCCTTATGGATGACAGCATTGATTATGTTGGGAGGTTAGACTACCTAGGAAGAGATGAGCTTACTGATTGATGGATTCATCCGGGGTGAGGCTAAGGAGACTGTAAAGGTTGTTTATCGTGGGGACGAAGTTGAAGTGTTCAACGCTGACATATGCCGACTGCTTTGGGGCCTCAAGATGAGGTAAGGTGTATTTGAGAATTATGTTGAGATTTTGAACCGCACGATGAACTCGACAAAAATTTGGGCCATGTCAACCCACGTCTCAACGGAGACATTAAAGGGCGTGCACAGCAAAAAGTCCAACAAAGGTTCAAAGATGACATTGCAACCTATGGATCTGGAAGAGCTTAGTACGTTTCTCGAAGTCGGTGTCATGAAGAGTGCGCGTCCGTTGCTTGAGCATTTGAATCTCGATATGTTGGGAGGATATCGTTACATCATCTTTCTAATAAACACGAAGAACCATTGCCATATGGTGGTCCTTGACACTGAAACGAAGGTATTCAAACGTTTAAACTCTATGCTATCTGCCATGGCAATTGGACAGGCGAAATCATGGGCGAAATTCATCCGGATGTACCTGTTTCATGTGCACAAGTATGAGATCCCGAGTGACGATGTTGAAGGTACGGTGTGTCCCTCGCAAGGTGGCGGCAACCTTGATTGTGGTGCCTTTTTATATCTTTTTGCCGAATGTTTTGCTAGGGATGATCCTATCTTCCGGAGTGAATCGATAACGGTGAAGATGTCGTACTACCGAGCTTATTTAGCTGCTAAGATATTGACTGCGGGAAAGATGATGGGTTGATTTGTGTAGGAGACATTTGCTCTGTTGTTGGATAATATCTTCTTTTTTTTTTGGTATGTTGTGGTGATGGGCTGTAATTTTTTAGGTTGAGTCCTTGAACATTTTGTTGTCTGCTTCTTAGAGATATTATGATGTATGAATTTATCTTAACTTCGTATTAAAATCACGTAATGCAGTATTTGTGGCAGTTATAAATTCTTATAACTACCTAATGCAGTGTTCATGTGCAAATATGTGGTATAAATTCATGAAAAATATCAGGTATAAATTTAGCAATATGTGGTATTTAAATGACATAATGATGTATCTAATTGTCCATATCTTGTATTAATTCATGAGGAGTATCATGTACAAATTTAGCAATATGTGGTGTAATAACGGCAGAATGATGTATCTAATTGCTCATATGTCGTATAAATTCATGAAAAGTATCAGGTATAAATTTAGTAATATGTGGTATTTAAATGACAGAATGATGTATCTGATTGCCCGTATGTCGTATAAATTCATGAAAAGTAACAAGTATAAATTTAGCAATTTGTGGTATTTAAATAGCAAAATGATGTATCTAATTGCCCATAAGTCGTATAAATTCATGAAAAGTATCAGATATAAATTTAGCAATATGTGGTATTTAAATGCAAAATGATGTATCTAATTGCCCATATGTCATATAAAATTATGAAAAGTATGAACTACTCTTTTATCACCCCCATGAGTTGGAATGACACAACATTCAAACCTATTATTGATCATTTTTGGTAGAATAAGATGGCGTAAGAACATTTTTTGTAGTATAAGATCACATAATAACATTTGTGTATCAATTGGTACATTGTCACACAACATATATGTTCCTTTATGTATCGTCTAGTATAATGTCCCAAAATCTTCAATTAATCAATCTCATTTAAAATATTGATCACTTAATGACGTATTATAGTATCAGACATTATATCATTTGTACTAATTCAGTATTTATATGTATCCTTTGTTGCAATGACAAATTTCTTGAGGTAGTATAAAACTGGCGAAATGTGGTATGCGGGAGAAACAATGACGTATCTAATTGCCCATATATAGTATAAATTCATGAAAATGATCGGGTATAAATTTAGCAATATGTTGTATTTAAATGGACATATGGTGTATCTAATTGCCCATATGTCGTATAAATTCATGAAAATGATCGAGTATAAATTTAGCAACATGTGGTATAATAACGGCCAAATGGTGTATCTGATTAGCCATATGTCATATAAATTCATAAAAAGTATCAGGCATATATTTAGCAATATGTGGTATTTAAATGGAATATATGGCGTATCTAATTGACTATATAACGTATAAAATTATAAAAAGTATGAAGTACTGTAACACCCCGCACGTGAGGCACAATATCCCCCGTACTACAGCCCGACACGAGTGACGAAACAGAGAATCCGCACCCGCACCAAACTATAGAGAACGGGTGACAAATCAAAAACTTTCTAGGCTAGGCGGAACGTAGACCCTGTCAATTAAAACCAAACGACAGAAAGCAAACAGCGGAAGAGTTAAATTCCTACACATGCATTGGCTACGGGCCTGCATAAATTAAACATACAAACCACAAGCATACTTGGGCTCCTCAGGCCTCTTTTAGACATAAACAAATCCCGGCAAGGGTAATTCATAACATGAATACATAAGTGTGCAATAAATATCTTACATAAGGATTCAAATTCAAAAGAATACATATGTGAATGCAAAGATGCTTTAAACAGATCGACCAACTCAAAGACTCGAAAAGACTCCGCCTAGATCCAAACTCCACGCAAAACCTGCACACTAAAAGATTTGGGAGGGAGAGGGTCAGTCATCCACTTGACTGAGTGAGGGGCTACTCACGCACGCTACGTATATATAGAGCAGAGCAAATTATAATCACATGCAGAGTTCATGAACTCAGGGATAGTTTTTGCATGCCAAAGATTTTGCCCTATGATACATATACATATAGGGATTCAAATTGAAATGAAGCTTACTGGATTCATAAATCTTAAATCGAATGAAACATATTGAATCTTACCAAAACATACAATTCAAAAGGATTCAAGTGGATTCAAATCATATTCAAGCATCTTACTTTGAAATCTATCCCCGTTTCATAACCTATAACGATTCATACATAGAACTCGGCGGGTACGAGTAAACAAATTCCATCCTGGGCTCCTCATAAGAAAACATACAAATCATACAAATTCATACAAACATAATAACTCCTTCTCCGGTGATGGAAGGGTTGCGCGACCCTAACTATCAAAACATACGAGGGGAGCGCGTACACTCAAACCCTCAGGTTCCCATTGTCCAACCAAGCCTCTTGGTGAACTCTGGGTTATTCCTGAATTCATATGGAGCGTGTGCACAGGGGTCATAACCGGCGACCCCGATCGTCGTCCCGAGTCTCCTTTACCCACACCTTAGGGCCCAAATCGTACTGATTTATAAGATTCATAAGAAGCATACCTATCCCGCTACTAATCAAAACGTACGAATTATACCAAGAATACATACCTTTACCTTGCTACAACTACGCTTTACATACCTCTCCGTGTAAATTCCATATCAAGCTCCAATGCAAGCATTTCAGCCTCATAAGAGGCACACGGTTTGAAGCGTAGTTGAGCGATACCAAACATATAGAATCAAATCATATCAAATCATACACATAAGGAAGGATATAGATCACATACAAGGCATAAAGGCACAAATCATAGGGTTTAACTATAACCTAACCTCACCTTACACCGACGAAGCCAAAAACCAAACTCGTGATTCACCCTGGAATCAAAATGGACCATGAAACACCACCCCGGGTGCACCTGAGCCAACAAGAGACATAAACACAAAACTTAGACTCAAAATGAACCACTTAGACATTTGGCAATGCTCACGAATGAGATGGAATGCAATGAAATACGTAAACGAATCATAAACGAAAATGGGATCATATCTCGTAAATTCATAATTAAAAATTCATATCATTAAACACATACAAATTATCACTCAAAGACATGTTATAGAAACATAAAAGTCATAAAAGAGTCAAGGAAAACAAACGAAATGAGAAGAAAAATAAAAATAAAACATGCATGATAGGGCAACAATGCCGCGCGGCGGCGTGCGGTTTTAGTTCAAATACCGCGCGGCCGTACGGTATTATTTTCCCCAACAAGTCGAACTTTTCACGCAGTCGCGAGATCCCAGTTCAAAACTGCGCGGTCGTGCGGCCATTTTTCAAAGTAATTTTCCAAGTTTGAACTTCGTGCCCGGCCGTGCGGTTTCAAAGAACAAATTTCGCGCGGTCGTGCGGCCCCTGCTTCAGCGAAATGCAATGCATAAACAAGTCCAAAAGCCTTACAAACCCACAAGTATCAAGTTTAAACACTCCAAAACACTTCAAACTCATACATAGATATCAAAACTCACCCAAGAACGTAAAGGACATCCAAAAGCATCAAAGGGTCCAAGATTCATACACAAATATACAACGAAACACCCAAACGCACACATATGGCCCCAACCGGAAAGGTTGGATTCAAAATAGCTCAAATTGTATTCAAAACTCAACAAATATGCATCAAAGTATTCATTATACATTACCAACACAAAATAGCATTCAAATATACAAGTTGGGGTGAAGGGGTCCAAATGATCAACCACATACCAAGCCAAAACTCAACTTTCATGCATAAAACCTTCCTATATACACATATGAGCACCAATGGAAGCCAAAAGCCAAGAATACATGCAATTCTCCAAAAACCCACATTCACCATAAAGGCAACATTGTCCTACTTCAACTACCAAGTCATAAATTCCTTAGATGACCAAAGAAATTGCATTCAATACACTTATTTGCACATATAAGAGCAATAAGGGCCATGGAGATGCAAGGATGCAACATATGTCCCAAACCCTCCTAAATCATGCTATATTCTAATCCCAACAAACCCAACATGAAATTCATGCAATATACACATGTATGAAGTCACCAAATCAAGAGAGACATAAATCCAAACTTACCTTGAAGAGAAATCAGGAAATGAGGGGGTCTCATTGAGCAAGGGTTGGAGCAAAAATGGAAGCTTGGGCTTGGAGCTCCTCCTTCTTTTTTTCTTGTCCCTTATTTTCGTTGGTATGAGGGAAATATGAGAGAGGGAGGCTGATAGTTGTGTAAAAAGGAGAGGAAAATATCTCCAAAAGCATGGTCCAAGTGGTCCCACAAGTGTATTTGTGTACGTGAGCGTATACGAGTCGATATGGGGGTCGAAACGAGGTCAGAAAAATGCGTGGTTAGACTCATTGAATCCCATTTGCCAAATGGAATGCAATGAAGGTGTCGGAACTCGATTCCGAGTTCCCTAGCTCAAGAAACGACCTAAGGACTCAAAAGGCCATAATTACCAAATGGCCCCAAAACATACAAAAAGTGACAATTTGAGTCCAACTAATTACTCAAAGGTCCCAAAAAAATTTTAAAACATTCAAATAAGTCCAAGATACATATAAGTCACGTTAAGCATACTCGGAAATTCAAAAACTCAAAATTCACATTACGCGATTAAACGAAAATTCAAATAATCAAATAGTTCAAATAAGCATATTAATATGAATGAAATGCGACAATTAAATATGAAAATAAATGCAAAACGATAAATAAACTCACACGTGATGCGTACCTGTATGTACGAGAAAACGGGGTGTCACATCTAACCCCGAAACCAACACGAAAAAACCTCTCGCTCCTAAATGACCCCTCCTCACTAAAATGACCATAACACCCTCAATACTTACCCAAATTACATGAGGTTTGAGCCTAAATGCCCCTCTCTAACCCCTCTATCAGCTTTAACCAAATTCATTTCAATTTTCATACTCCAAACCCTCCAAAAGCAGCAGCCCTAACGTGACCAAGAGAGAAGGGGAAATAAAAGCACTATTTACCATCTTCTTCCTTGAACCTCCGCTTTGATCTCTTCCTTTCTTTGATAAGTGAGTATGGATTCTTATATGGCATCATTTTCTTTTTTATTTAAGTGCTAATATGCATGATTTGGTTGAAGTTTGATAAGATTTTGGTTATATGGATTATATGAGGTTAGCCTGCCTAGCATAGCGAGTGTGTGGAGTCCCCGTTCGCCGTGATTTGATTCGTGTATGGATTGTCCATTTCATATGCGGGTCGTGTCTCGGTGCGGGTGATGTGTCGCCTCGCGTTTGGGTATTACACTCGAGGTAGCACGTGATATCTTCGGTGGAGTCTATGCATAGGCTTAACCTCGACGGCCCTATACCGTCCCAAGGGTTCCTTACCCATAGCTCCTTGAGCTCACAAATACAAAATCAGTCACAATTACCAATCTTTCATGGGTTAGTACACTAATAGAAACAGAAACTGAACAAGAGTAACTGGAAAGGCTCATATATACCTTTATATTAACTTTTCTGTGCAAACTTGTTCTACAAGATCATAAACGTAATAATCCGACACATATTTACATATATGTATAGAATACGTTCTCATGCGGGTTAAGAAAACATTATATAAAGGTCTTAGGTCATTTAATTATAAAAAAATCCTAACCTCACCTTGTAAGTAGAAAGCAAAAGTGAAGTGAGCGTGAGATCTTATGCCTCGGGCTCGTCAACCGGGTCCTCCTCTGAAAAAAAAACAAGAAACCCGAGACTTACTCTATATGAACTGAAAATGATGCACGACATAAAGAAGAAATGCATGAGATGCAAATGCTCGTCACACATATTCAATTATTTCCAAAAAGTCACATAATAGCACCCAAAATCGTATCTCATACAATTAAAAGTCGAACGTCATGAAACAAGCACAAGAAATACTAATTAATGTATAAAAAGGACATATCAAAGCATTTAGGGGTCAAAGGAATTAAACCGCAAAGCCGAAAAACCAAAAACGGACTGTAGCTTTTGAAACACTCGTTTGGATTCTTAGTTCAAAATCCAAACGGCTATTTCATGTATAAATTTTCAAACCCGAGAGTGTTGCAATGGGCGTTTGCAAAATACAAAGAAAAGCCAAACGCTTGTGTCAAAACCTACTGCCTCAAATTTTTCCTTTCCAAACGGGCGTTTGGGTCCCCAAACGGCCATTTGCAAAATAGAAAAAAATACCAAACGACCATTTCATAGAGACAAATTTGAAAATCCCGCGCGACCCAAACGGCCGTTTGCAAAATGCACTAAGGCCCCAAAAGCCCATTTGGATCGGATTTTCTGGGCAGAACATTGCGGGAAAATAGGGGTTCAATCCCAAATCACCCAACACACCTAAATTTGTCCAATAAAACTCAACTCAAACAACAACAATAAATCAATGATCATATATTGATGCAAAACCAACAAGGTAAACAAGAATTGAAGGCATGGGTTACAAACCCCATTCAAATGCATTTCATGGTCACGTATGGCTACAAGCCTTTAATGCATCCAACAACCAAACTCATGCAAGAGATACAATAAATGCATCACCTAGCACTCATATATAAAGTCCAAAATGCAATCAAATCCAATCAAATGCTCAAAACCAAGAAATGTGCATTAAACCCTTACTATTCACTAATATGTCCAAAATCATGCATGCACCAATTCTCAAGATGAAATGATCAGAGTAGAAGATAGAGGATGTCGTGAGGTTTCCAAAACTTACTTGGGCACGAAAATTGGTGGAGAGATGAAAGAGATATAGGTGCCTGAAGTTGGATCACACTTTGGGGACTTGGAGTTCTTCTTATTCTTCTTCTTGTCATGAAATGTGTAAGTGTGGAAATGTGGGGGAAAAAGAAGGGTTCAAGCCATTTAGTGGCTGAACTGGTTCGGTCCAAGGGGTTCGATTCGGTTCTCAGTTTTCTCGGTTTAATTTAGTTTCAGTTCAAGGTGGTTCTTGGTTCGATTCTCCAACACTTAATTTAAATGAAATGCAATTAATTCCATATAATTCACATAAGTTCAATTAAAATGCAAACGATAATTAAATCACATAATTCACCTGTCGTCTCAGAAATACGGGGTGTTACACATTTTGCCACGAATTTATTGTTCGTTGCTATTTTCGTTACTAAATAGCACCGAATAATTTCTGTTGCTAAATTTTCGTTGCTATTTGTTAGTTTTCTAGTAGTGACAATCTATTATGTTTGTGGTGTAAAAATGCATTTTATTAGTTATTCTTTTTTTTTTTAACACACACATCTCACAAATGGCCAGAGGGATTTGAACTCGGGTCATTGCTTTCGAGAAATAATCATCGAACCACTTGGACCAACCAATGTTGGCATTTTATAGTTATTCAAAGGTTTGTTTATTTAGTTAAAGAAATATAAGTTGACAAAATAATAAAAAAAAAGCTAAAAAATAGCATTCAGAATGCCGATAGGTGGTTTTATAGGGACAACAGTGTGGCCGGAATAAAAATCACCGGTGATTCTTTCTTGGGATTCTGCTCATCCAATACTGAGATAGTTTGAGAGAGAAGGTTGGTAAAATTAATCATAATAATCACCAGCGCTAATTTTTTCATTTGTCGTCGGAATAAAGCCGCCGGTCTAGTGTCAAGAAGAAAATCAATGACATGATGAAGAAGACAATGGATATTTGTGCCCTTCTTAATTTTAATAAGGACACTATGGTACTTTTACAGTATTTAGAGGGATTTACAAAAAATAAAAAGAATAATAGGAATCTAATATAGTTATTTTTCAAATTACGTGTTTAGAATAAATATTTTGTCCTATTACAAATCGAATATTAATTCTCAAAAAAAAAAAAAAAATCCCCTTCTAATTTTTTAATCAAATTAGATGGAGCCAAAAGGAGCTGGACCCCTAAATTTAAATTATTTGATTATTTTATACATATATTTTGCTATCGATAAGTGTTAGCCTTTGATTCAAAACTAATAAATTATAATGCACGGACACTTCGATTTTTGGTCTCGTGCATTGTCGGACACGAACACAGCTTCGACACAGCACCGACACGGAAAAAGGTATCCAAATATAAAAAAAAAATTGGCATGCCGGGAACACGGTCCGGACACTTGTCCGACACGGCTCGGATACGGCTCAAGAAATGTTCAACACGACCTGGACACTTTAACACCATGAATTAAAAAAAAATGTATTTTTTTTTTGTTTTTTCCTAAAAATTAGAGGATATAATTTAAAAAAAAAAAGAATTCTATTAATTTGCTAAAAGATGTATAATATTAATTTAAATTTAATTTATTATTTTATAATATTATTACATAAAAAATATATTAATTATTTGTAATGATTTTAAATGTTGAATTGGAAAACAAGGTATGTTATTTAAGTATGTATTATTTATTATTGCATATATATATATATATATATATATATATATATATATATATATGTGTG